>CAMPDV010003674.1:0-40206 GCA_946699065.1 Loxodes magnus
TCTTTAAAACTGAAATTCTATCTTCTTTTCTTACTTTACTTCTTCACTTTTCTAAATACTACTTCTCAAAGCATACTCTTTAAAACTGAAAATTCTATCTTCTTTTCTTGCTTTACTTCTTCACTTTTCTAAATACTTAATACATAAAACATACTCTTTAAAAACTGAAATTCTATCTTCTTTTCTTGCTTTACTTCTTCACTTTTCTAAATACTACTTCTCAAAGCATACTCTTTAAAACTGAAATTCGATCTTCTTTTCTTGCTTTACTTCTTCACTTTTCTAAATACTACTTCTCAAAGCATACTCTTTAAAACTGAAATTTATCTTCTTTTCTTACTTTACTTCTTCACTTTTATAAATACTACTTCTCAAAGCATACTCTTTAAAACTGAAATTTATCTTCTTTTCTTAATTTACTTCTTCACTTTTCTAAATACTACTTCTCAAAGCATACTCTTTAAAACTGAAATTCTATCTTCTTTTCTTGCTTTACTTCTTCACTTTTCTAAATACTACTTCTCAAAGCATACTCTTTAAAACTGAAATTTATCTTCTTTTCTTGCTTTACTTCTTCACTTTTATAAAATACTACTTCTCAAAGCATACTCTTTAAAAACTGAAATTTATCTTCTTTTCTTACTTTACTTCTTCACTTTTCTAAATACTACTTCTCAAAGCATACTCTTTAAAACTGAAATTCGATCTTCTTTTCTTGCTTTACTTCTTCACTTTTCTAAATACTACTTCTCAAAGCATACTCTTTAAAACTGAAATTTATCTTCTTTTCTTACTTTACTTCTTCACTTTTTCTAAATACTACTTCTCAAAGCATACTCTTTAAAACTGAAATTTATCTTCTTTTCTTACTTTACTTCTTCACTTTTCTAAATACTTATTACATAAAACATACTCTTTAAAACTGAAATTCTATCTTCTTTTCTTACTTTACTTCTTCACTTTTCTAAATACTACTTCTCAAAGCATACTCTTTAAAACTGAAATTCTATCTTCTTTTCTTGCTTTACTTCTTCACTTTTCTAAATACTACTTCTCAAAGCATACTCTTTAAAACTGAAATTCTATCTTCTTTTCTTACTTTACTTCTTCACTTTTCTAAATACTACTTCTCAAAGCATACTCTTTAAAAACTGAAAATTCTATCTTCTTTTCTTGCTTTACTTCTTCACTTTTCTAAATACTACTTCTCAAAGCATACTCTTTAAAACTGAAATTCTATCTTCTTTTCTTACTTTACTTCTTCACTTTTCTAAATACTACTTCTCAAAGCATACTCTTTAAAACTGAAATTCTATCTTCTTTTCTTACTTTACTTCTTCACTTTTCTAAATTACTACTTCTCAAAGCATACTCTTTAAAACTGAAATTCTATCTTCTTTTCTTGCTTTAACTTCTTCACTTTTCTAAATACTACTTCTCAAAAGCATACTCTTTAAAACTGAAATTTATCTTCTTTTCTTACTTTACTTCTTCACTTTTCTAAATACTACTTCTCAAAGCATACTCTTTAAAACTGAAATTTATCTTCTTTTCTTACTTTACTTCTTCACTTTTCTAAATACTTATTACATAAAACATACTCTTTAAAACTGAAATTCCTATCTTCTTTTCTACTTTACTTCTTCACTTTTCTAAATACTACTTCTCAAAGCATACTCTTTAAAACTGAAATTCTATCTTCTTTTCTTGCTTTACTTCTTCACTTTTCTAAATACTACTTCTCAAAAGCATACTCTTTAAAACTGAAATTCTATCTTCTTTTCTTACTTTACTTCTTCACTTTTCTAAATACTACTTCTCAAAGCATACTCCTTTAAAACTGAAATTCTATCTTCTTTTCTTGCTTTACTTCTTCACTTTTTCTAAATACTACTTCTCAAAGCATACTCTTTAAAACTGAAATTCTATCTTCTTTTCTTACTTTACTTCTTCACTTTTCTAAATACTACTTCTCAAAGCATACTCTTTAAAACTGAAATTTATCTTCTTTTCTTACTTTACTTCTTCACTTTTCTAAATACTACTTCTCAAAGCATACTCTTTAAAACTGAAATTCGATCTTCTTTTTCTTGCTTTACTTCTTCACTTTTCTAAATACTACTTCTCAAAGGCATACTCTTTAAAACTGAAATTTATCTTCTTTTCTTACTTTACTTCTTCACTTTTCTAAATACTACTTCTCAAAGCATACTCTTTAAAAACTGAAATTTATCTTCTTTTCTTACTTTACTTCTTCACTTTTCTAAATACTTATTACATAAAACATACTCTTTAAAACTGAAATTCTATCTTCTTTTCTTGCTTTACTTCTTCACTTTTCTAAATACTACTTCTCAAAAGCATACTCTTTAAAACTGAAAATTCTATCTTCTTTTTCTTACTTTACTTCTTCACTTTTCTAAATACTACTTCTCAAAGCATACTCTTTAAAAACTGAAATTCTATCTTCTTTTCTACTTACTTCTTCACTTTTCTAAATACTACTTCTCAAAGCATACTCCTTTAAAACTGAAATTCTATCTTCTTTTCTTGCTTTACTTCTTCACTTTTCTAAATACTACTTCTCAAAGCATACTCTTTAAAAACTGAAATTCTATCTTCTTTTCTTACTTTACTTCTTCACTTTTCTAATATACTACTTCTCAAAGCATACTCTTTAAAACTGAAATTTATCTTCTTTTCTTACTTTACTTCTTCACTTTTCTAAATACTACTTCTCAAAGCATACTCTTTAAAACTGAAATTTATCTTCTTTTCTTAATTTACTTCTTCACTTTTCTAAATACTACTTCTCAAAGCATACTCTTTAAAACTGAAATTCTATCTTCTTTTCTTGCTTTACTTCTTCACTTTTCTAAATACTACTTCTCAAAGCATACTCTTTAAAACTGAAATTCTATCTTCTTTTCTTGCTTTACTTCTTCACTTTTCTAAATACTACTTCTCAAAGCATACTCTTTAAAACTGAAAATTTATCTTCTTTTCTTACTTTACTTCTTCACTTTTCTAAATACTACTTCTCAAAGCATACTCTTTAAAACTGAAATTTATCTTCTTTTCTTACTTTACTTCTTCACTTTTCTAAATACTTAATACATAAAACATACTCCTTTAAAACTGAAATTCTATCTTCTTTTTCTTGCTTTACTTCTTCACTTTTATAAATACTACTTCTCAAAGCATACTCTTTAAAACTGAAATTTATCTTCTTTTCTTACTTTACTTCTTCACTTTTCTAAATACTACTTCTCAAAGCATACTCTTTAAAAACTGAAATTTATCTTCTTTTCTTACTTTACTTCTTCACTTTTCTAAATACTACTTCTCAAAGCATACTCCTTAAAACTGAAATTCTATCTTCTTTTCTTGCTTTACTTCTTCACTTTTCTAAATACTTAATACATAAAACATACTCTTTAAAACTGAAATTTATCTTCTTTTTCTTGCTTTACTTCTTCACTTTTCTAAATACTACTTCTCAAAGCATACTCTTTAAAACTGAAATTCTATCTTCTTTTCTTACTTTACTTCTTCACTTTTCTAATACTACTTCTCAAAGCATACTCTTTAAAACTGAAATTCTATCTTCTTTTCTTGCTTTACTTCTTCACTTTTCTAAATACTTAATACATAAAACATACTCTTTAAAAACTGAAATTTATCTTCTTTTCTTGCTTTACTTCTTCACTTTTCTAAATACTACTTCTCAAAGGCATACTCTTTAAAAACTGAAAATTCTATCTTCTTTTCTTGCTTTACTTCTTCACTTTTCTAAATACTACTTCTCAAAGCATACTCCTTTAAAAACTGAAAATTCTATCTTCTTTTCTTACTTTACTTCTTCACTTTTCTAAATACTACTTCTCAAAGCATACTCTTTAAAACTGAAATTCGATCTTCTTTTCTTGCTTTACTTCTTCACTTTTCTAAATACTACTTCTCAAAGCATACTCTTTAAAACTGAAATTTATCTTCCTTTTTCTTACTTTACTTCTTCACTTTTCTAAATACTACTTCTCAAAGCATACTCTTTAAAACTGAAATTCTATCTTCTTTTCTTGCTTTACTTCTTCACTTTTATAAATACTACTTCTCAAAGCATACTCTTTAAAACTGAAATTTATCTTCTTTTCTTACTTTACTTCTTCACTTTTTCTAAATACTACTTCTCAAAGCATACTCTTTAAAACTGAAATTCGATCTTCTTTTCTTGCTTTACTTCTTCACTTTTATAAATAACTACTTCTCAAAGCATACTCTTTAAAACTGAAATTTTATCTTTCTTTTCTTACTTTACTTCTTCACTTTTCTAAATACTACTTCTCAAAGCATACTCTTTAAAACTGAAATTCGATCTTCTTTTCTTGCTTTACTTCTTCACTTTTCTAAATACTACTTCTCAAAGCATACTCCTTAAAACTGAAATTTATCTTCTTTTCTTACTTTACTTCTTCACTTTTCTAAATACTACTTCTCAAAGCATACTCTTTAAAAACTGAAAATTTATCTTCTTTTCTTACTTTACTTTCTTCACTTTTTCTAAATACTACTTCTCAAAGCATACTCTTTAAAACTGAAATTCTATCTTCTTTTCTTACTTTACTTCTTCACTTTTCTAAATACTACTTCTCAAAGCATACTCCTTTAAAAACTGAAATTTATCTTCTTTTCTTGCTTTACTTCTTCACTTTTCTAAATACTTAATACATAAAAACATACTCTTTAAAACTGAAATTCTATCTTCTTTTCTTGCTTTACTTCTTCACTTTTCTAAATACTACTTCTCAAAGCATACTCTTTAAAACTGAAATTCGATCTTCTTTTCTTGCTTTACTTCTTCACTTTTCTAAATACTACTTCTCAAAGCATACTCTTTAAAACTGAAATTTATCTTCTTTTCTTACTTTACTTCTTCACTTTTATAAATACTACTTCTCAAAGCATACTCTTTTAAAACTGAAATTTATCTTCTTTTCTTAATTTTACTTCTTCACTTTTCTAAATACTACTTCTCAAAGCATACTCTTTAAAACTGAAATTCTATCTTCTTTTCTTGCTTTACTTCTTCACTTTTCTAAATACTACTTCTCAAAGCATACTCCTTTAAAAACTGAAATTTATCTTCTTTTCTTGCTTTACTTCTTCACTTTTATAAATACTACTTCTCAAAGCATACTCCTTTAAAAACTGAAATTTATCTTCTTTTCTTACTTTACTTCTTCACTTTTCTAAATACTACTTCTCAAAGCATACTCTTTAAAAAACTGAAATTCGATCTTCTTTTCTTGCTTTACTTCTTCACTTTTCTAAATACTACTTCTCAAAGCATACTCTTTAAAACTGAAATTTATCTTCTTTTCTTACTTTACTTCTTCACTTTTCTAAATACTACTTCTCAAAGCATACTCTTTAAAACTGAAATTTATCTTCTTTTCTTACTTTACTTCTTCACTTTTCTAAATACTTATTACATAAAACATACTCTTTAAAACTGAAATTCTATCTTCTTTTCTTACTTTACTTCTTCACTTTTCTAAATACTACTTCTCAAAGCATACTCTTTAAAACTGAAATTCTATCTTCTTTCTTGCTTTACTTCTTCACTTTTTCTAAATACTACTTCTCAAAGCATACTCTTTAAAACTGAAATTCTATCTTCTTTTCTTACTTTACTTCTTCACTTTTCTAAATACTACTTCTCAAAGCATACTCTTTAAAACTGGAAATTCTATCTTCTTTTCTTGCTTTAACTTCTTCACTTTTCTAAATACTACTTCTCAAAGCATACTCTTTAAAAACTGAAAATTCTATCTTCTTTTCTTACTTTACTTCTTCACTTTTCTAAAATACTACTTCTCAAAGCATACTCTTTAAAAACTGAAATTCTATCTTCTTTTTCTTACTTTACTTCTTCACTTTTCTAAATACTACTTCTCAAAGCATACTCTTTAAAAACTGAAATTCTATCTTCTTTTCTTGCTTTACTTCTTCACTTTTCTAAATACTACTTCTCAAAGCATACTCTTTAAAACTGAAATTTATCTTCTTTTCTTACTTTACTTCTTCACTTTTCTAAATACTACTTCTCAAAGCATACTCTTTAAAACTGAAATTTATCTTCTTTTCTTACTTTACTTCTTCACTTTTCTAAATACTTATTACATAAAAACATACTCTTTAAAACTGAAATTCTATCTTCTTTTCTTACTTTACTTCTTCACTTTTCTAAATACTACTTCTCAAAGCATACTCTTTAAACTGAAATTCTATCTTCTTTTCTTGCTTTACTTCTTCACTTTTCTAAATACTACTTCTCAAAGCATACTCTTTAAAACTGAAATTCTATCTTCTTTTCTTACTTTACTTCTTCACTTTTTCTAAATACTACTTCTCAAAGCATACTCTTTAAAACTGAAATTCTATCTTCTTTTCTTGCTTTACTTCTTCCACTTTTCTAAATACTACTTCTCAAAGCATACTCTTTAAAACTGAAATTCTATCTTCTTTTCTTACTTTACTTCTTCACTTTTCTAAATACTACTTCTCAAAGCATACTCCTTTAAAAACTGAAATTTATCTTCTTTTCTTACTTTACTTCTTCACTTTTCTAAATACTACTTCTCAAAGCATACTCTTTTAAAAACTGAAATTTTATCTTCTTTTCTTAATTTACTTCTTCACTTTTCTAAATACTACTTCTCAAAGCATACTCTTTAAAACTGAAATTCTATCTTCTTTTCTTACTTTACTTCTTCACTTTTCTAAATACTACTTCTCAAAGCATACTCTTTAAAACTGAAATTCTATCTTCTTTTCTTGCTTTACTTCTTCACTTTTCTAAATACTACTTCTCAAAGCATACTCTTTAAAAACTGAAATTTATCTTCTTTTCTTACTTTACTTCTTCACTTTTCTAAATACTACTTCTCAAAGCATACTCCTTTAAAACTGAAATTCTATCTTCTTTTCTTACTTTTACTTCTTCACTTTTCTAAATACTACTTCTCAAAGCATACTCTTTAAAACTGAAATTCTATCTTCTTTTCTTGCTTTACTTCTTCACTTTTATAAATACTACTTTCTCAAAGCATACCTCCTTTAAAACTGAAATTCTATCTTCTTTTCTTGCTTTACTTCTTCACTTTTCTAAATACTACTTTCTCAAAGCATACTCTTTAAAACTGAAATTTATCTTCTTTTCTTGCTTTACTTCTTCACTTTTCTAAATACTACTTCTCAAAGCATACTCTTTAAAAACTGAAATTCTATCTTCTTTTCTTACTTTACTTCTTCACTTTTCTAAATACTACTTCTCAAAGCATACTCTTTAAAACTGAAATTTATCTTCTTTTCTTACTTTACTTCTTCACTTTTTCTAAATACTACTTCTCAAAGCATACTCTTTAAAACTGAAATTTATCTTCTTTTCTTACTTTACTTCTTCACTTTTCTAAATACCTACTTCTCAAAGCATACTCTTTAAAAACTGAAATTCGATCTTCTTTTCTTGCTTTACTTCTTCACTTTTCTAAATACTACTTCTCAAAGCATACTCTTTTAAAACTGAAATTTATCTTCTTTTCTTACTTTACTTCTTCACTTTTCTAAATACTACTTCTCAAAGCATACTCCTTTAAAACTGAAATTCTATCTTCTTTTCTTACTTTACTTCTTCACTTTTCTAAATACTACTTCTCAAAGCATACTCTTTAAAACTGAAATTCTATCTTCTTTTCTTGCTTTACTTCTTCACTTTTCTAAATACTACTTCCTCAAAGCAATACTCTTTAAAACTGAAATTTTATCTTCTTTTCTTACTTTACTTCTTCACTTTTCTAAATACTACTTCTCAAAGCATACTCTTTAAAACTGAAATTTATCTTCTTTTCTTACTTTACTTCTTCACTTTTCTAAATACTACTTCTCAAAGCATACTCCTTTAAAACTGAAATTCTATCTTCTTTTCTTGCTTTACTTCTTCACTTTTATAAAATACTACTTCTCAAAGCATACTCTTTAAAACTGAAAATTTATCTTCTTTTCTTACTTTACTTCTTCACTTTTCTAAATACTACTTCTCAAAGCATACTCTTTAAAACCTGAAATTTATCTTCTTTTTCTTACTTTACTTCTTCACTTTTCTAAATTACTACTTCTCAAAGCATACTCTTTAAAACTGAAATTTATCTTCTTTTTCTTACTTTACTTCTTCCACTTTTCTAAATACTTATTACATAAAACATACTCTTTAAAACTGAAATTCTATCTTCTTTTCTTACTTTACTTCTTCACTTTTCTAAATACTACTTCTCAAAGCATACTCCTTTAAAACTGAAATTTATCTTCTTTTCTTGCTTTACTTCTTCACTTTTATAAATACTACTTCTCAAAGCATACTCTTTAAAACTGAAATTTATCTTCTTTTCTTACTTTACTTCTTCACTTTTCTAAATACTACTTCTCAAAGCATACTCTTTAAAACTGAAATTTATCTTCTTTTCTTGCTTTACTTCTTCACTTTTATAAATACCTACTTCTCCAAAGCATACTCTTTAAAACTGAAATTTATTCTTCTTTTCTTACTTTACTTCTTCACTTTTTCTATATACTACTTCTCAAAGCATACTCTTTAAAACTGAAATTTATCTTCTTTTCTTGCTTTTACTTCTTCACTTTTCTAAATACTACTTCTCAAAGCATACCTCTTTAAAACTGAAAATTTATCTTCTTTTCTTACTTTACTTCTTCACTTTTCTAAATACTACTTCTCAAAGCATACTCTTTAAAACCTGAAATTTATCTTCTTTTCTTACTTTACTTCTTCACTTTTCTAAATACTACTTCTCAAAGCATACTCTTTAAAAACTGAAATTCGATCTTCTTTTCTTGCTTTACTTCTTCACTTTTCTAAATACTACTTCTCAAAGCATACTCTTTAAAAACTGAAATTTTATCTTCTTTTCTTACTTTACTTCTTCACTTTTTCTAAATACTACTTCTCAAAGCATACTCTTTAAAACTGAAATTTATCTTCTTTTCTTACTTTACTTCTTCACTTTTCTAAATACTTATTACATAAAACATACTCTTTAAAAACTGAAATTTCTATCTTCTTTTCTTACTTTACTTCTTCACTTTTCTAAATACTACTTCTCAAAGCATACTCTTTAAAACTGAAATTTATCTTCTTTTCTTGCTTTACTTCTTCCACTTTTATAAATACTACTTCTCAAAGCATACTCTTTAAAACTGAAATTTATCTTCTTTTCTTACTTTACTTCTTCACTTTTCTAATATACTACTTCTCAAGCATACTCTTTAAAACTGAAATTTATCTTCTTTTCTTGCTTTACTTCTTCACTTTTCTAAATACTACTTCTCAAAGCATACTCTTTAAAACTGAAATTTATCTTCTTTTCTTACTTTACTTCTTCACTTTTCTAAATACTACTTCTCAAAGCATACTCTTTAAAACTGAAATTTATCTTCTTTTCTTACTTTACTTCTTCACTTTTCTAAATACTTATTACATAAAACATACTCTTTAAAACTGAAATTCTATCTTCTTTTCTTACTTTACTTCTTCACTTTTCTAAATACTACTTCTCAAAGCATACTCTTTAAAAACTGAAATTTATCTTCTTTTCTTGCTTTACTTCTTCACTTTTCTAAATACTACTTCTCAAAGCATACTCTTTAAAACTGAAATTCTATCTTCTTTTCTTACTTTACTTCTTCACTTTTCTAAATACTACTTCTCAAAGCATACTCTTTAAAACTGAAATTTATCTTCTTTTCTTACTTTACTTCTTCACTTTTCTAAATACTACTTCTCAAAGCATACTCTTTAAAACTGAAATTTATCTTCTTTTCTTAATTTACTTCTTCACTTTTCTAAATACTACTTCTCAAAGCATACTCTTTAAAACTGAAATTCTATCTTCTTTTCTTGCTTTACTTCTTCACTTTTCTAAATACTACTTCTCAAAGCATACTCTTTAAAACTGAAATTTATCTTCTTTTCTTACTTTACTTCTTCACTTTTCTAAATACTACTTCTCAAAGCATACTCTTTAAAACTGAAATTTATCTTCTTTTCTTACTTTACTTCTTCACTTTTCTAAATACTACTTCTCAAAGCATACTCTTTAAAACTGAAATTCTATCTTCTTTTCTTGCTTTACTTCTTCACTTTTCTAAATACTACTTCTCAAAGCATACTCTTTAAAACTGAAATTTATCTTCTTTTCTTACTTTACTTCTTCACTTTTCTAAATACTACTTCTCAAAGCATACTCTTTAAAACTGAAATTTATCTTCTTTTCTTACTTTACTTCTTCACTTTTCTAAATACTACTTCTCAAAGCATACTCTTTAAAACTGAAATTCTATCTTCTTTTCTTGCTTTACTTCTTCACTTTTATAAATACTACTTCTCAAAGCATACTCTTTAAAACTGAAATTTATCTTCTTTTCTTACTTTACTTCTTCACTTTTCTAAATACTACTTCTCAAAGCATACTCTTTAAAACTGAAATTCGATCTTCTTTTCTTGCTTTACTTCTTCACTTTTCTAAATACTACTTCTCAAAGCATACTCTTTAAAAACTGAAATTTATCTTCTTTTCTTACTTTACTTCTTCACTTTTCTAAATACTACTTCTCAAAGCATACTCTTTAAAACTGAAATTTATCTCTTTTCTTACTTTACTTCTTCACTTTTCTAAATACTACTTCTCAAAGCATACTCTTTAAAACTGAAATTCGATCTTCTTTTCTTGCTTTACTTCTTCACTTTTCTAAATACTACTTCTCAAAGCATACTCTTTAAAACTGAAATTTATCTTCTTTTCTTGCTTTACTTCTTCACTTTTCTAAATACTACTTCTCAAAGCATACTCTTTAAAACTGAAATTTATCTTCTTTTCTTACTTTACTTCTTCACTTTTCTAAATACTACTTCTCAAAGCATACTCTTTAAAACTGAAATTTATCTTCTTTTCTTACTTTACTTCTTCACTTTTCTAAATACTACTTCTCAAAGCATACTCTTTAAAACTGAAATTCGATCTTCTTTTCTTGCTTTACTTCTTCACTTTTCTAAATACTACTTCTCAAAGCATACTCTTTAAAACTGAAATTTATCTTCTTTTCTTACTTTACTTCTTCACTTTTCTAAATACTACTTCTCAAAGCATACTCTTTAAAAACTGAAATTTATCTTCTTTTCTTACTTTACTTCTTCACTTTTCTAAATACTTATTACATAAAACATACTCTTTAAAACTGAAATTCTATCTTCTTTTCTTACTTTACTTCTTCACTTTTCTAAATACTACTTCTCAAAGCATACTCTTTAAAAACTGAAATTTATCTTCTTTTCTTGCTTTACTTCTTCACTTTTATAAATACTACTTCTCAAAGCATACTCTTTAAAACTGAAATTTATCTTCTTTTCTTACTTTACTTCTTCACTTTTCTAAATACTACTTCTCAAAGCATACTCTTTAAAACTGAAATTCGATCTTCTTTTCTTGCTTTACTTCTTCACTTTTCTAAATACTACTTCTCAAAGCATACTCTTTAAAACTGAAATTTATCTTCTTTTCTTACTTTACTTCTTCACTTTTCTAAATACTACTTCTCAAAGCATACTCTTTAAAACTGAAATTTATCTTCTTTTCTTACTTTACTTCTTCACTTTTCTAAATACTACTTCTCAAAGCATACTCTTTAAAACTGAAATTTATCTTCTTTTCTTACTTTACTTCTTCACTTTTCTAAATACTACTTCTCAAAGCATACTCTTTAAAACTGAAATTCTATCTTCTTTTCTTGCTTTACTTCTTCACTTTTCTAAATACTACTTCTCAAAGCATACTCTTTAAACTGAAATTCTATCTTCTTTTCTTACTTTACTTCTTCACTTTTCTAAATACTACTTCTCAAAGCATACTCTTTAAAACTGAAATTCTATCTTCTTTTCTTGCTTTACTTCTTCACTTTTCTAAATACTACTTCTCAAAGCATACTCTTTAAAACTGAAATTCTATCTTCTTTTCTTACTTTACTTCTTCACTTTTCTAAATACTACTTCTCAAAGCATACTCTTTAAAACTGAAATTCTATCTTCTTTTCTTGCTTTACTTCTTCACTTTTCTAAATACTACTTCTCAAAGCATACTCTTTAAAACTGAAATTCTATCTTCTTTTCTTACTTTACTTCTTCACTTTTCTAAATACTACTTCTCAAAGCATACTCTTTAAAACTGAAATTTATCTTCTTTTCTTACTTTACTTCTTCACTTTTCTAAATACTACTTCTCAAAGCATACTCTTTAAAACTGAAATTTATCTTCTTTTCTTAATTTACTTCTTCACTTTTCTAAATACTACTTCTCAAAGCATACTCTTTAAAACTGAAATTCTATCTTCTTTTCTTGCTTTACTTCTTCACTTTTCTAAATACTACTTCTCAAAGCATACTCTTTAAAACTGAAATTCTATCTTCTTTTCTTGCTTTACTTCTTCACTTTTATAAATACTACTTCTCAAAGCATACTCTTTAAAACTGAAATTCTATCTTCTTTTCTTGCTTTACTTCTTCACTTTTATAAATACTACTTCTCAAAGCATACTCTTTAAAACTGAAATTCTATCTTCTTTTCTTGCTTTACTTCTTCACTTTTCTAAATACTACTTCTCAAAGCATACTCTTTAAAACTGAAATTTATCTTCTTTTCTTACTTTACTTCTTCACTTTTCTAAATACTACTTCTCAAAGCATACTCTTTAAAACTGAAATTTATCTTCTTTTCTTACTTTACTTCTTCACTTTTCTAAATACTACTTCTCAAAGCATACTCTTTAAAACTGAAATTCTATCTTCTTTTCTTACTTTACTTCTTCACTTTTCTAAATACTACTTCTCAAAGCATACTCTTTAAAACTGAAATTCTATCTTCTTTTCTTACTTTACTTCTTCACTTTTCTAAATACTACTTCTCAAAGCATACTCTTTAAAACTGAAATTCTATCTTCTTTTCTTGCTTTACTTCTTCACTTTTCTAAATACTACTTCTCAAAGCATACTCTTTAAAACTGAAATTTATCTTCTTTTCTTACTTTACTTCTTCACTTTTCTAAATACTACTTCTCAAAGCATACTCTTTAAAACTGAAATTCTATCTTCTTTTCTTACTTTACTTCTTCACTTTTCTAAATACTACTTCTCAAAGCATACTCCTTAAAACTGAAATTCTATCTTCTTTTCTTGCTTTACTTCTTCACTTTTCTAAATACTACTTCTCAAAGCATACTCTTTAAAACTGAAATTTATCTTCTTTTCTTACTTTACTTCTTCACTTTTCTAAATACTACTTCTCAAAGCATACTCTTTAAAACTGAAATTTATCTTCTTTTCTTACTTTACTTCTTCACTTTTCTAAATACTACTTCTCAAAGCATACTCTTTAAAACTGAAATTCGATCTTCTTTCTTGCTTTACTTCTTCACTTTTATAAATACTACTTCTCAAAGCATACTCTTTAAAACTGAAATTTATCTTCTTTTCTTACTTTACTTCTTCACTTTTCTAAATACTACTTCTCAAAGCATACTCTTTAAAACTGAAATTCGATCTTCTTTTCTTGCTTTACTTCTTCACTTTTCTAAATACTACTTCTCAAAGCATACTCTTTAAAACTGAAATTTATCTTCTTTTCTTACTTTACTTCTTCACTTTTCTAAATACTACTTCTCAAAGCATACTCTTTAAAACTGAAATTTATCTTCTTTTCTTACTTTACTTCTTCACTTTTCTAAATACTACTTCTCAAAGCATACTCTTTAAAACTGAAATTCGATCTTCTTTTCTTGCTTTACTTCTTCACTTTTCTAAATACTACTTCTCAAAGCATACTCTTTAAAACTGAAATTTATCTTCTTTTCTTGCTTTACTTCTTCACTTTTCTAAATACTTAATACATAAAACATACTCTTTAAAACTGAAATTCTATCTTCTTTTCTTGCTTTACTTCTTCACTTTTCTAAATACTACTTCTCAAAGCATACTCTTTAAAACTGAAATTTATCTTCTTTTCTTACTTTACTTCTTCACTTTTCTAAATACTACTTCTCAAAGCATACTCTTTAAAACTGAAATTCTATCTTCTTTTCTTGCTTTACTTCTTCACTTTTCTAAATACTACTTCTCAAAGCATACTCTTTAAAACTGAAATTTATCTTCTTTTCTTACTTTACTTCTTCACTTTTCTAAATACTACTTCTCAAAGCATACTCTTTAAAACTGAAATTTATCTTCTTTTCTTACTTTACTTCTTCACTTTTCTAAATACTTATTACATAAAACATACTCTTTAAAACTGAAATTCTATCTTCTTTTCTTACTTTACTTCTTCACTTTTCTAAATACTACTTCTCAAAGCATACTCTTTAAAACTGAAATTCTATCTTCTTTTCTTGCTTTACTTCTTCACTTTTCTAAATACTACTTCTCAAAGCATACTCTTTAAAACTGAAATTCTATCTTCTTTTCTTACTTTACTTCTTCACTTTTCTAAATACTACTTCTCAAAGCATACTCTTTAAAACTGAAATTCTATCTTCTTTTCTTGCTTTACTTCTTCACTTTTCTAAATACTTAATACATAAAACATACTCTTTAAAACTGAAATTCTATCTTCTTTTCTTGCTTTACTTCTTCACTTTTCTAAATACTACTTCTCAAAGCATACTCTTTAAAACTGAAATTCTATCTTCTTTTCTTGCTTTACTTCTTCACTTTTCTAAATACTTATTACATAAAACATACTCCTTAAAACTGAAATTCTATCTTCTTTTCTTGCTTTACTTCTTCACTTTTCTAAATACTACTTCTCAAAGCATACTCTTTAAAACTGAAATTTATCTTCTTTTCTTACTTTACTTCTTCACTTTTCTAAATACTACTTCTCAAAGCATACTCTTTAAAACTGAAATTTATCTTCTTTTCTTAATTTACTTCTTCACTTTTCTAAATACTACTTCTCAAAGCATACTCTTTAAAACTGAAATTCTATCTTCTTTTCTTGCTTTACTTCTTCACTTTTCTAAATACTACTTCTCAAAGCATACTCTTTAAAACTGAAATTCTATCTTCTTTTCTTGCTTTACTTCTTCACTTTTCTAAATACTACTTCTCAAAGCATACTCTTTAAAACTGAAATTCTATCTTCTTTTCTTACTTTACTTCTTCACTTTTCTAAATACTACTTCTCAAAGCATACTCTTTAAAACTGAAATTCTATCTTCTTTTCTTGCTTTACTTCTTCACTTTTCTAAATACTTAATACATAAAACATACTCTTTAAAACTGAAATTCTATCTTCTTTTCTTGCTTTACTTCTTCACTTTTCTAAATACTACTTCTCAAAGCATACTCTTTAAAACTGAAATTTATCTTCTTTTCTTACTTTACTTCTTCACTTTTCTAAATACTACTTCTCAAAGCATACTCTTTAAAACTGAAATTTATCTTCTTTTCTTACTTTACTTCTTCACTTTTCTAAATACTACTTCTCAAAGCATACTCTTTAAAACTGAAATTCTATCTTCTTTTCTTACTTTACTTCTTCACTTTTCTAAATACTACTTCTCAAAGCATACTCTTTAAAACTGAAATTCTATCTTCTTTTCTTACTTTACTTCTTCACTTTTCTAAATACTACTTCTCAAAGCATACTCTTTAAAACTGAAATTCTATCTTCTTTTCTTGCTTTACTTCTTCACTTTTCTAAATACTACTTCTCAAAGCATACTCTTTAAAACTGAAATTTATCTTCTTTTCTTACTTTACTTCTTCACTTTTCTAAATACTACTTCTCAAAGCATACTCTTTAAAACTGAAATTCTATCTTCTTTTCTTACTTTACTTCTTCACTTTTATAAATACTACTTCTCAAAGCATACTCCTTAAAACTGAAATTCTATCTTCTTTTCTTGCTTTACTTCTTCACTTTTCTAAATACTACTTCTCAAAGCATACTCTTTAAAACTGAAATTTATCTTCTTTTCTTACTTTACTTCTTCACTTTTCTAAATACTACTTCTCAAAGCATACTCTTTAAAACTGAAATTTATCTTCTTTTCTTACTTTACTTCTTCACTTTTCTAAATACTACTTCTCAAAGCATACTCTTTAAAACTGAAATTCTATCTTCTTTTCTTGCTTTACTTCTTCACTTTTCTAAATACTACTTCTCAAAGCATACTCTTTAAAACTGAAATTCGATCTTCTTTTCTTGCTTTACTTCTTCACTTTTCTAAATACTACTTCTCAAAGCATACTCTTTAAAACTGAAATTTATCTTCTTTTCTTGCTTTACTTCTTCACTTTTCTAAATACTACTTCTCAAAGCATACTCTTTAAAACTGAAATTTATCTTCTTTTCTTACTTTACTTCTTCACTTTTCTAAATACTTATTACATAAAACATACTCTTTAAAACTGAAATTCTATCTTCTTTTCTTACTTTACTTCTTCACTTTTCTAAATACTACTTCTCAAAGCATACTCTTTAAAACTGAAATTCTATCTTCTTTTCTTGCTTTACTTCTTCACTTTTCTAAATACTACTTCTCAAAGCATACTCTTTAAAACTGAAATTCTATCTTCTTTTCTTACTTTACTTCTTCACTTTTCTAAATACTACTTCTCAAAGCATACTCTTTAAAACTGAAATTTATCTTCTTTTCTTACTTTACTTCTTCACTTTTCTAAATACTACTTCTCAAAGCATACTCTTTAAAACTGAAATTTATCTTCTTTTCTTACTTTACTTCTTCACTTTTCTAAATACTACTTCTCAAAGCATACTCTTTAAAACTGAAATTTATCTTCTTTTCTTGCTTTACTTCTTCACTTTTCTAAATACTACTTCTCAAAGCATACTCTTTAAAACTGAAATTCTATCTTCTTTTCTTACTTTACTTCTTCACTTTTCTAAATACTACTTCTCAAAGCATACTCTTTAAAACTGAAATTTATCTTCTTTTCTTACTTTACTTCTTCACTTTTCTAAATACTACTTCTCAAAGCATACTCTTTAAAACTGAAATTTATCTTCTTTTCTTAATTTACTTCTTCACTTTTCTAAATACTACTTCTCAAAGCATACTCTTTAAAACTGAAATTCTATCTTCTTTTCTTGCTTTACTTCTTCACTTTTCTAAATACTACTTCTCAAAGCATACTCTTTAAAACTGAAATTCTATCTTCTTTTCTTGCTTTACTTCTTCACTTTTCTAAATACTACTTCTCAAAGCATACTCTTTAAAACTGAAATTCTATCTTCTTTTCTTACTTTACTTCTTCACTTTTCTAAATACTACTTCTCAAAGCATACTCTTTAAAACTGAAATTCGATCTTCTTTTCTTGCTTTACTTCTTCACTTTTCTAAATACTTAATACATAAAACATACTCTTTAAAACTGAAATTCTATCTTCTTTTCTTGCTTTACTTCTTCACTTTTCTAAATACTACTTCTCAAAGCATACTCTTTAAAACTGAAATTTATCTTCTTTTCTTACTTTACTTCTTCACTTTTCTAAATACTACTTCTCAAAGCATACTCTTTAAAACTGAAATTTATCTTCTTTTCTTACTTTACTTCTTCACTTTTCTAAATACTACTTCTCAAAGCATACTCTTTAAAACTGAAATTCTATCTTCTTTTCTTACTTTACTTCTTCACTTTTCTAAATACTACTTCTCAAAGCATACTCTTTAAAACTGAAATTCTATCTTCTTTTCTTACTTTACTTCTTCACTTTTCTAAATACTACTTCTCAAAGCATACTCTTTAAAACTGAAATTCTATCTTCTTTTCTTGCTTTACTTCTTCACTTTTCTAAATACTACTTCTCAAAGCATACTCTTTAAAACTGAAATTTATCTTCTTTTCTTACTTTACTTCTTCACTTTTCTAAATACTACTTCTCAAAGCATACTCTTTAAAACTGAAATTCTATCTTCTTTTCTTACTTTACTTCTTCACTTTTATAAATACTACTTCTCAAAGCATACTCCTTAAAACTGAAATTCTATCTTCTTTTCTTGCTTTACTTCTTCACTTTTCTAAATACTACTTCTCAAAGCATACTCTTTAAAACTGAAATTTATCTTCTTTTCTTACTTTACTTCTTCACTTTTCTAAATACTACTTCTCAAAGCATACTCTTTAAAACTGAAATTTATCTTCTTTTCTTACTTTACTTCTTCACTTTTCTAAATACTACTTCTCAAAGCATACTCTTTAAAACTGAAATTCTATCTTCTTTTCTTGCTTTACTTCTTCACTTTTATAAATACTACTTCTCAAAGCATACTCTTTAAAACTGAAATTTATCTTCTTTTCTTACTTTACTTCTTCACTTTTCTAAATACTACTTCTCAAAGCATACTCTTTAAAACTGAAATTCGATCTTCTTTTCTTGCTTTACTTCTTCACTTTTCTAAATACTACTTCTCAAAGCATACTCTTTAAAACTGAAATTTATCTTCTTTTCTTACTTTACTTCTTCACTTTTCTAAATACTACTTCTCAAAGCATACTCTTTAAAACTGAAATTTATCTTCTTTTCTTACTTTACTTCTTCACTTTTCTAAATACTACTTCTCAAAGCATACTCTTTAAAACTGAAATTTATCTTCTTTTCTTGCTTTACTTCTTCACTTTTCTAAATACTACTTCTCAAAGCATACTCTTTAAAACTGAAATTTATCTTCTTTTCTTGCTTTACTTCTTCACTTTTCTAAATACTACTTCTCAAAGCATACTCTTTAAAACTGAAATTTATCTTCTTTTCTTACTTTACTTCTTCACTTTTCTAAATACTACTTCTCAAAGCATACTCTTTAAAACTGAAATTTATCTTCTTTTCTTACTTTACTTCTTCACTTTTCTAAATACTACTTCTCAAAGCATACTCTTTAAAACTGAAATTCGATCTTCTTTTCTTGCTTTACTTCTTCACTTTTCTAAATACTACTTCTCAAAGCATACTCTTTAAAACTGAAATTTATCTTCTTTTCTTGCTTTACTTCTTCACTTTTCTAAATACTACTTCTCAAAGCATACTCTTTAAAACTGAAATTTATCTTCTTTTCTTACTTTACTTCTTCACTTTTCTAAATACTACTTCTCAAAGCATACTCTTTAAAACTGAAATTTATCTTCTTTTCTTACTTTACTTCTTCACTTTTCTAAATACTACTTCTCAAAGCATACTCTTTAAAACTGAAATTCTATCTTCTTTTCTTGCTTTACTTCTTCACTTTTCTAAATACTACTTCTCAAAGCATACTCTTTAAAACTGAAATTCTATCTTCTTTTCTTGCTTTACTTCTTCACTTTTCTAAATACTACTTCTCAAAGCATACTCTTTAAAACTGAAATTCTATCTTCTTTTCTTGCTTTACTTCTTCACTTTTCTAAATACTACTTCTCAAAGCATACTCTTTAAAACTGAAATTCTATCTTCTTTTCTTACTTTACTTCTTCACTTTTATAAATACTACTTCTCAAAGCATACTCCTTAAAACTGAAATTCTATCTTCTTTTCTTACTTTACTTCTTCACTTTTCTAATTACAATTACTTCTCAAAGCATACTCTTTAAAACTGAAATTCTATCTTCTTTTCTTACTTTACTTCTTTACTTTTCTAAATACTACTTCTCAAAGCATACTCTTTAAAACTGAAATTCTATCTTCTTTTCTTACTTTACTTCTTCACTTTTCTAAATACTACTTCTCAAAGCATACTCTTTAAAACTGAAATTTATCTTCTTTTCTTACTTTACTTCTTCACTTTTCTAAATACTACTTCTCAAAGCATACTCTTTAAAACTGAAATTCGATCTTCTTTTCTTGCTTTACTTCTTCACTTTTCTAAATACTACTTCTCAAAGCATACTCTTTAAAACTGAAATTTATCTTCTTTTCTTGCTTTACTTCTTCACTTTTCTAAATACTACTTCTCAAAGCATACTCTTTAAAACTGAAATTCTATCTTCTTTTCTTACTTTACTTCTTCACTTTTCTAAATACTACTTCTCAAAGCATACTCTTTAAAACTGAAATTCTATCTTCTTTTCTTGCTTTACTTCTTCACTTTTCTAAATACTACTTCTCAAAGCATACTCTTTAAAACTGAAATTCTATCTTCTTTTCTTACTTTACTTCTTCACTTTTCAAAATACTACTTCTCAAAGCATACTCTTTAAAACTGAAATTCTATCTTCTTTTCTTGCTTTACTTCTTCACTTTTCTAAATACTACTTCTCAAAGCATACTCTTTAAAACTGAAATTTATCTTCTTTTCTTACTTTACTTCTTCACTTTTCTAAATACTACTTCTCAAAGCATACTCTTTAAAACTGAAATTTATCTTCTTTTCTTACTTTACTTCTTCACTTTTCTAATTACTTATTACATAAAGCATACTCTTTAAAACTGAAATTCTATCTTCTTTTCTTGCTTTACTTCTTCACTTTTCTAAATACTACTTCTCAAAGCATACTCTTTAAAACTGAAATTCTATCTTCTTTTCTTACTTTACTTCTTCACTTTTCTAAATACTACTTCTCAAAGCATACTCTTTAAAACTGAAATTCTATCTTCTTTTCTTGCTTTACTTCTTCACTTTTCTAAATACTACTTCTCAAAGCATACTCTTTAAAACTGAAATTTATCTTCTTTTCTTACTTTACTTCTTCACTTTTATAAATACTACTTCTCAAAGCATACTCTTTAAAACTGAAATTCTATCTTCTTTTCTTGCTTTACTTCTTCACTTTTCAAAATATTTATTACTTCTCAAAGCATTCTCTTTAAAACTGAAATTCTATCTTCTTTTCTTACTTTACTTCTTCACTTTTCAAAATGCTTATTACTTCTCAAAGCATACTCTTTAAAACTGAAATTCTATCTTCTTTTCTTGCTTTACTTCTTCACTTTTCTAAATACTACTTCTCAAAGCATACTCTTAAAACTGAAATTCTATCTTCTTTTCTTACTTTACTTCTTCACTTTTCTAAATACTACTTCTCAAAGCATACTCTTTAAAACTGAAATTTATCTTCTTTTCTTACTTTACTTCTTCACTTTTCTAAATACTTATTACATAAAACATACTCTTTAAAACTGAAATTCTATCTTCTTTTCTTGCTTTACTTCTTCACTTTTCTAAATACTACTTCTCAAAGCATACTCCTTAAAACTGAAATTCTATCTTCTTTTCTTACTTTACTTCTTCACTTTTCTAAATACTACTTCTCAAAGCATACTCTTTAAAACTGAAATTCTATCTTCTTTTCTTACTTTACTTCTTCACTTTTCTAAATACTACTTCTCAAAGCATACTCTTTAAAACTGAAATTTATCTTCTTTTCTTACTTTACTTCTTCACTTTTCTAAATACTACTTCTCAAAGCATACTCTTTAAAACTGAAATTTATCTTCTTTTCTTACTTTACTTCTTCACTTTTCTAAATACTACTTCTCAAAGCATACTCTTTAAAACTGAAATTCTATCTTCTTTTCTTGCTTTACTTCTTCACTTTTATAAATACTACTTCTCAAAGCATACTCTTTAAAACTGAAATTTATCTTCTTTTCTTACTTTACTTCTTCACTTTTCTAAATACTACTTCTCAAAGCATACTCTTTAAAACTGAAATTCTATCTTCTTTTCTTACTTTACTTCTTCACTTTTATAAATACTACTTCTCAAAGCATACTCTTTAAAACTGAAATTCTATCTTCTTTTCTTACTTTACTTCTTCACTTTTCTAAATACTTATTACATAAAATATACTCTTTAAAACTGAAATTCTATCTTCTTTTCTTACTTTACTTCTTCACTTTTCTAAATACTACTTCTCAAAGCATACTCTTTAAAACTGAAATTTATCTTCTTTTCTTACTTTACTTCTTCACTTTTCTAAATACTACTTCTCAAAGCATACTCTTTAAAACTGAAATTTATCTTCTTTTCTTACTTTACTTCTTCACTTTTATAAATACTACTTCTCAAAGCATACTCTTTAAAACTGAAATTCTATCTTCTTTTCTTGCTTTACTTCTTCACTCTTCTAAATACTACTTCTCAAAGCATACTCTTTAAAACTGAAATTCTATCTTCTTTTCTTGCTTTACTTCTTCACTTTTCTAAATACTACTTCTCAAAGCATACTCTTTAAAACTGAAATTCTATCTTCTTTTCTTGCTTTACTTCTTCACTTTTCTAAATACTACTTCTCAAAGCATACTCTTTAAAACTGAAATTCTATCTTCTTTTCTTACTTTACTTCTTCACTTTTCTAATTACAATTACTTCTCAAAGCATACTCTTTAAAACTGAAATTCTATCTTCTTTTCTTACTTTACTTCTTTACTTTTCTAAATGCTATTACTTCTCAAAGCATACTCTTTAAAACTGAAATTCTATCTTCTTTTCTTGCTTTACTTCTTCACTTTTCTAAATACTACTTCTCAAAGCATACTCTTTAAAACTGAAATTTATCTTCTTTTCTTACTTTACTTCTTCACTTTTCTAAATACTACTTCTCAAAGCATACTCTTTAAAACTGAAATTCTATCTTCTTTTCTTACTTTACTTCTTCACTTTTCTAAATACTACTTCTCAAAGCATACTCTTTAAAACTGAAATTTATCTTCTTTTCTTGCTTTACTTCTTCACTTTTCTAAATACTACTTCTCAAAGCATACTCTTTAAAACTGAAATTTATCTTCTTTTCTTACTTTACTTCTTCACTTTTATAAATACTACTTCTCAAAGCATACTCTTTAAAACTGAAATTTATCTTCTTTTCTTACTTTACTTCTTCACTTTTCTAAATACTACTTCTCAAAGCATACTCTTTAAAACTGAAATTTATCTTCTTTTCTTGCTTTACTTCTTCACTTTTCTAAATACTACTTCTCAAAGCATACTCTTTAAAACTGAAATTTATCTTCTTTTCTTACTTTACTTCTTCACTTTTATAAATACTACTTCTCAAAGCATACTCTTTAAAACTGAAATTCTATCTTCTTTTCTTGCTTTACTTCTTCACTTTTCTAAATACTACTTCTCAAAGCATACTCTTTAAAACTGAAATTCTATCTTCTTTTCTTACTTTACTTCTTCACTTTTATAAATACTACTTCTCAAAGCATACTCTTTAAAACTGAAATTCTATCTTCTTTTCTTGCTTTACTTCTTCACTTTTCTAAATACTACTTCTCAAAGCATACTCTTTAAAACTGAAATTTATCTTCTTTTCTTGCTTTACTTCTTCACTTTTCTAAATACTACTTCTCAAAGCATACTCTTTAAAACTGAAATTCTATCTTCTTTTCTTGCTTTACTTCTTCACTTTTCTAAATACTACTTCTCAAAGCATACTCTTTAAAACTGAAATTTATCTTCTTTTCTTGCTTTACTTCTTCACTTTTCTAAATACTACTTCTCAAAGCATACTCCTTAAAACTGAAATTCTATCTTCTTTTCTTACTTTACTTCTTCACTTTTCTAAATACTACTTCTCAAAGCATACTCTTTAAAACTGAAATTTATCTTCTTTTCTTGCTTTACTTCTTCACTTTTCTAATTACAATTACTTCTCAAAGCATACTCTTTAAAACTGAAATTCTATCTTCTTTTCTTACTTTACTTCTTCACTTTTATAAATACTACTTCTCAAAGCATACTCTTTAAAACTGAAATTCTATCTTCTTTTCTTGCTTTACTTCTTCACTTTTCTAAATACTACTTCTCAAAGCATACTCTTTAAAACTGAAATTTATCTTCTTTTCTTACTTTACTTCTTCACTTTTCTAAATACTACTTCTCAAAGCATACTCTTTAAAACTGAAATTCTATCTTCTTTTCTTGCTTTACTTCTTCACTTTTCTAAATACTACTTCTCAAAGCATACTCTTTAAAACTGAAATTCTATCTTCTTTTCTTGCTTTACTTCTTCACTTTTCTAAATACTACTTCTCAAAGCATACTCTTTAAAACTGAAATTTATCTTCTTTTCTTGCTTTACTTCTTCACTTTTCTAAATACTACTTCTCAAAGCATACTCTTTAAAACTGAAATTTATCTTCTTTTCTTGCTTTACTTCTTCACTTTTCTAAATACTACTTCTCAAAGCATACTCTTTAAAACTGAAATTTATCTTCTTTTCTTACTTTACTTCTTCACTTTTCTAAATACTTATTACATAAAACATACTCTTTAAAACTGAAATTCTATCTTCTTTTCTTGCTTTACTTCTTCACTTTTCTAAATACTACTTCTCAAAGCATACTCTTTAAAACTGAAATTCTATCTTCTTTTCTTACTTTACTTCTTCACTTTTCTAAATACTACTTCTCAAAGCATACTCTTTAAAACTGAAATTCTATCTTCTTTTCTTGCTTTACTTCTTCACTTTTCTAAATACTACTTCTCAAAGCATACTCTTTAAAACTGAAATTTATCTTCTTTTCTTACTTTACTTCTTCACTTTTCTAAATACTACTTCTCAAAGCATACTCTTTAAAACTGAAATTCTATCTTCTTTTCTTACTTTACTTCTTCACTTTTATAAATACTACTTCTCAAAGCATACTCTTTAAAACTGAAATTCTATCTTCTTTTCTTGCTTTACTTCTTCACTTTTCTAAATACTACTTCTCAAAGCATACTCTTTAAAACTGAAATTCTATCTTCTTTTCTTACTTTACTTCTTCACTTTTATAAATACTACTTCTCAAAGCATACTCTTTAAAACTGAAATTCTATCTTCTTTTCTTACTTTACTTCTTCACTTTTATAAATACTTATTACATAAAACATACTCTTTAAAACTGAAATTCTATCTTCTTTTCTTACTTTACTTCTTCACTTTTCTAAATACTACTTCTCAAAGCATACTCTTTAAAACTGAAATTTATCTTCTTTTCTTACTTTACTTCTTCACTTTTCTAATTACAATTACTTCTCAAAGCATACTCTTTAAAACTGAAATTTATCTTCTTTTCTTACTTTACTTCTTCACTTTTATAAATACTACTTCTCAAAGCATACTCTTTAAAACTGAAATTCTATCTTCTTTTCTTACTTTACTTCTTCACTTTTCTAAATACTACTTCTCAAAGCATACTCTTTAAAACTGAAATTTATCTTCTTTTCTTACTTTACTTCTTCACTTTTATAAATACTACTTCTCAAAGCATACTCTTTAAAACTGAAATTCTATCTTCTTTTCTTGCTTTACTTCTTCACTTTTCTAAATACTACTTCTCAAAGCATACTCTTTAAAACTGAAATTCTATCTTCTTTTCTTACTTTACTTCTTCACTTTTATAAATACTACTTCTCAAAGCATACTCTTTAAAACTGAAATTCTATCTTCTTTTCTTACTTTACTTCTTCACTTTTCTAAATACTTATTACATAAAACATACTCTTTAAAACTGAAATTCTATCTTCTTTTCTTACTTTACTTCTTCACTTTTCTAAATACTACTTCTCAAAGCATACTCTTTAAAACTGAAATTCTATCTTCTTTTCTTGCTTTACTTCTTCACTTTTCTAAATACTACTTCTCAAAGCATACTCTTTAAAACTGAAATTCTATCTTCTTTTCTTGCTTTACTTCTTCACTTTTCTAAATACTACTTCTCAAAGCATACTCTTTAAAACTGAAATTCTATCTTCTTTTCTTGCTTTACTTCTTCACTTTTCTAAATACTACTTCTCAAAGCATACTCTTTAAAACTGAAATTCTAACTTCTTTTCTTACTTTACTTCTTCACTTTTATAAATACTACTTCTCAAATCATACTCTTTAAAACTGAAATTCTATCTTCTTTTCTTACTTTACTTCTTCACTTTTCTAAATACTACTTCTCAAAGCATACTCTTTAAAACTGAAATTTATCTTCTTTTCTTGCTTTACTTCTTCACTTTTCTAAATACTACTTCTCAAAGCATACTCCTTAAAACTGAAATTCTATCTTCTTTTCTTACTTTACTTCTTCACTTTTATAAATACTACTTCTCAAAGCATACTCTTTAAAACTGAAATTCTATCTTCTTTTCTTACTTTACTTCTTCACTTTTCTAAATACTACTTCTCAAAGCATACTCTTTAAAACTGAAATTTATCTTCTTTTCTTACTTTACTTCTTCACTTTTCTAAATACTTATTACATAAAACATACTCTTTAAAACTGAAATTCTATCTTCTTTTCTTGCTTTACTTCTTCACTTTTCTAAATACTACTTCTCAAAGCATACTCCTTAAAACTGAAATTCTATCTTCTTTTCTTACTTTACTTCTTCACTTTTATAAATACTACTTCTCAAAGCATACTCCTTAAAACTGAAATTCTATCTTCTTTTCTTACTTTACTTCTTCACTTTTATAAATACTACTTCTCAAAGCATACTCTTTAAAACTGAAATTCTATCTTCTTTTCTTACTTTACTTCTTCACTTTTCTAAATACTACTTCTCAAAGCATACTCTTTAAAACTGAAATTTATCTTCTTTTCTTGCTTTACTTCTTCACTTTTCTAAATACTACTTCTCAAAGCATACTCTTTAAAACTGAAATTTATCTTCTTTTCTTACTTTACTTCTTCACTTTTCTAAATACTTATTACATAAAACATACTCTTTAAAACTGAAATTCTATCTTCTTTTCTTGCTTTACTTCTTCACTTTTCTAAATACTACTTCTCAAAGCATACTCTTTAAAACTGAAATTCTATCTTCTTTTCTTGCTTTACTTCTTCACTTTTCTAAATACTACTTCTCAAAGCATACTCTTTAAAACTGAAATTTATCTTCTTTTCTTACTTTACTTCTTCACTTTTATAAATACTACTTCTCAAAGCATACTCTTTAAAACTGAAATTCTATCTTCTTTTCTTGCTTTACTTCTTCACTTTTCAAAATATTTATTACTTCTCAAAGCATTCTCTTTAAAACTGAAATTCTATCTTCTTTTCTTACTTTACTTCTTCACTTTTCAAAATGCTTATTACTTCTCAAAGCATACTCTTTAAAACTGAAATTCTATCTTCTTTTCTTGCTTTACTTCTTCACTTTTCTAAATACTACTTCTCAAAGCATACTCTTAAAACTGAAATTCTATCTTCTTTTCTTACTTTACTTCTTCACTTTTCTAAATACTACTTCTCAAAGCATACTCTTTAAAACTGAAATTTATCTTCTTTTCTTACTTTACTTCTTCACTTTTCTAAATACTTATTACATAAAACATACTCTTTAAAACTGAAATTCTATCTTCTTTTCTTGCTTTACTTCTTCACTTTTCTAAATACTACTTCTCAAAGCATACTCCTTAAAACTGAAATTCTATCTTCTTTTCTTACTTTACTTCTTCACTTTTCTAAATACTACTTCTCAAAGCATACTCTTTAAAACTGAAATTCTATCTTCTTTTCTTACTTTACTTCTTCACTTTTCTAAATACTACTTCTCAAAGCATACTCTTTAAAACTGAAATTTATCTTCTTTTCTTACTTTACTTCTTCACTTTTCTAAATACTACTTCTCAAAGCATACTCTTTAAAACTGAAATTTATCTTCTTTTCTTACTTTACTTCTTCACTTTTCTAAATACTACTTCCCAAAGCATACTCTTTAAAACTGAAATTCTATCTTCTTTTCTTGCTTTACTTCTTCACTTTTATAAATACTACTTCTCAAAGCATACTCTTTAAAACTGAAATTTATCTTCTTTTCTTACTTTACTTCTTCACTTTTCTAAATACTACTTCTCAAAGCATACTCTTTAAAACTGAAATTCTATCTTCTTTTCTTACTTTACTTCTTCACTTTTATAAATACTACTTCTCAAAGCATACTCTTTAAAACTGAAATTCTATCTTCTTTTCTTACTTTACTTCTTCACTTTTCTAAATACTTATTACATAAAATATACTCTTTAAAACTGAAATTCTATCTTCTTTTCTTACTTTACTTCTTCACTTTTCTAAATACTACTTCTCAAAGCATACTCTTTAAAACTGAAATTTATCTTCTTTTCTTACTTTACTTCTTCACTTTTCTAAATACTACTTCTCAAAGCATACTCTTTAAAACTGAAATTTATCTTCTTTTCTTACTTTACTTCTTCACTTTTATAAATACTACTTCTCAAAGCATACTCTTTAAAACTGAAATTCTATCTTCTTTTCTTGCTTTACTTCTTCACTCTTCTAAATACTACTTCTCAAAGCATACTCTTTAAAACTGAAATTCTATCTTCTTTTCTTGCTTTACTTCTTCACTTTTCTAAATACTACTTCTCAAAGCATACTCTTTAAAACTGAAATTCTATCTTCTTTTCTTGCTTTACTTCTTCACTTTTCTAAATACTACTTCTCAAAGCATACTCTTTAAAACTGAAATTCTATCTTCTTTTCTTACTTTACTTCTTCACTTTTATAAATACTACTTCTCAAAGCATATTCTTTAAAACTGAAATTCTATCTTCTTTTCTTACTTTACTTCTTCACTTTTCTAATTACAATTACTTCTCAAAGCATACTCTTTAAAACTGAAATTCTATCTTCTTTTCTTACTTTACTTCTTTACTTTTCTAAATGCTATTACTTCTCAAAGCATACTCTTTAAAACTGAAATTCTATCTTCTTTTCTTGCTTTACTTCTTCACTTTTCTAAATACTACTTCTCAAAGCATACTCTTTAAAACTGAAATTTATCTTCTTTTCTTACTTTACTTCTTCACTTTTCTAAATACTACTTCTCAAAGCATACTCTTTAAAACTGAAATTCTATCTTCTTTTCTTACTTTACTTCTTCACTTTTCTAAATACTACTTCTCAAAGCATACTCTTTAAAACTGAAATTTATCTTCTTTTCTTGCTTTACTTCTTCACTTTTCTAAATACTACTTCTCAAAGCATACTCTTTAAAACTGAAATTTATCTTCTTTTCTTACTTTACTTCTTCACTTTTATAAATACTACTTCTCAAAGCATACTCTTTAAAACTGAAATTTATCTTCTTTTCTTACTTTACTTCTTCACTTTTCTAAATACTACTTCTCAAAGCATACTCTTTAAAACTGAAATTTATCTTCTTTTCTTGCTTTACTTCTTCACTTTTCTAAATACTACTTCTCAAAGCATACTCTTTAAAACTGAAATTTATCTTCTTTTCTTACTTTACTTCTTCACTTTTATAAATACTACTTCTCAAAGCATACTCTTTAAAACTGAAATTCTATCTTCTTTTCTTGCTTTACTTCTTCACTTTTCTAAATACTACTTCTCAAAGCATACTCTTTAAAACTGAAATTCTATCTTCTTTTCTTACTTTACTTCTTCACTTTTATAAATACTACTTCTCAAAGCATACTCTTTAAAACTGAAATTCTATCTTCTTTTCTTGCTTTACTTCTTCACTTTTCTAAATACTACTTCTCAAAGCATACTCTTTAAAACTGAAATTTATCTTCTTTTCTTGCTTTACTTCTTCACTTTTCTAAATACTACTTCTCAAAGCATACTCCTTAAAACTGAAATTCTATCTTCTTTTCTTACTTTACTTCTTCACTTTTCTAAATACTACTTCTCAAAGCATACTCTTTAAAACTGAAATTCTATCTTCTTTTCTTACTTTACTTCTTCACTTTTCTAATTACAATTACTTCTCAAAGCATACTCTTTAAAACTGAAATTCTATCTTCTTTTCTTACTTTACTTCTTCACTTTTATAAATACTACTTCTCAAAGCATACTCTTTAAAACTGAAATTCTATCTTCTTTTCTTGCTTTACTTCTTCACTTTTCTAAATACTACTTCTCAAAGCATACTCTTTAAAACTGAAATTTATCTTCTTTTCTTACTTTACTTCTTCACTTTTCTAAATACTACTTCTCAAAGCATACTCTTTAAAACTGAAATTCTATCTTCTTTTCTTACTTTACTTCTTCACTTTTATAAATACTACTTCTCAAAGCATACTCTTTAAAACTGAAATTCTATCTTCTTTTCTTGCTTTACTTCTTCACTTTTATAAATACTACTTCTCAAAGCATACTCTTTAAAACTGAAATTTATCTTCTTTTCTTGCTTTACTTCTTCACTTTTCTAAATACTACTTCTCAAAGCATACTCTTTAAAACTGAAATTCTATCTTCTTTTCTTACTTTACTTCTTCACTTTTATAAATACTACTTCTCAAAGCATACTCTTTAAAACTGAAATTCTATCTTCTTTTCTTGCTTTACTTCTTCACTTTTCTAAATACTACTTCTCAAAGCATACTCTTTAAAACTGAAATTTATCTTCTTTTCTTGCTTTACTTCTTCACTTTTCTAAATACTACTTCTCAAAGCATACTCTTTAAAACTGAAATTCTATCTTCTTTTCTTGCTTTACTTCTTCACTTTTCTAAATACTACTTCTCAAAGCATACTCTTTAAAACTGAAATTTATCTTCTTTTCTTGCTTTACTTCTTCACTTTTCTAAATACTACTTCTCAAAGCATACTCCTTAAAACTGAAATTCTATCTTCTTTTCTTACTTTACTTCTTCACTTTTCTAAATACTACTTCTCAAAGCATACTCTTTAAAACTGAAATTCTATCTTCTTTTCTTACTTTACTTCTTCACTTTTCTAATTACAATTACTTCTCAAAGCATACTCTTTAAAACTGAAATTCTATCTTCTTTTCTTACTTTACTTCTTCACTTTTATAAATACTACTTCTCAAAGCATACTCTTTAAAACTGAAATTCTATCTTCTTTTCTTGCTTTACTTCTTCACTTTTCTAAATACTACTTCTCAAAGCATACTCTTTAAAACTGAAATTTATCTTCTTTTCTTACTTTACTTCTTCACTTTTCTAAATACTACTTCTCAAAGCATACTCTTTAAAACTGAAATTCTATCTTCTTTTCTTACTTTACTTCTTCACTTTTATAAATACTACTTCTCAAAGCATACTCTTTAAAACTGAAATTCTATCTTCTTTTCTTGCTTTACTTCTTCACTTTTCTAAATACTACTTCTCAAAGCATACTCTTTAAAACTGAAATTTATCTTCTTTTCTTGCTTTACTTCTTCACTTTTCTAAATACTACTTCTCAAAGCATACTCTTTAAAACTGAAATTCTATCTTCTTTTCTTGCTTTACTTCTTCACTTTTCTAAATACTACTTCTCAAAGCATACTCTTTAAAACTGAAATTTATCTTCTTTTCTTACTTTACTTCTTCACTTTTCTAAATACTTATTACATAAAACATACTCTTTAAAACTGAAATTCTATCTTCTTTTCTTGCTTTACTTCTTCACTTTTCTAAATACTACTTCTCAAAGCATACTCTTTAAAACTGAAATTCTATCTTCTTTTCTTACTTTACTTCTTCACTTTTCTAAATACTTATTACATAAAACATACTCTTTAAAACTGAAATTCTATCTTCTTTTCTTACTTTACTTCTTCACTTTTCTAAATACTACTTCTCAAAGCATACTCTTTAAAACTGAAATTTATCTTCTTTTCTTACTTTACTTCTTCACTTTTCTAAATACTACTTCTCAAAGCATACTCTTTAAAACTGAAATTCTATCTTCTTTTCTTACTTTACTTCTTCACTTTTCTAATTACTACTTCTCAAAGCATACTCTTTAAAACTGAAATTCTATCTTCTTTTCTTGCTTTACTTCTTCACTTTTCTAAATACTACTTCTCAAAGCATACTCTTTAAAACTGAAATTCTATCTTCTTTTCTTACTTTACTTCTTCACTTTTATAAATACTACTTCTCAAAGCATACTCTTTAAAACTGAAATTCTATCTTCTTTTCTTACTTTACTTCTTCACTTTTATAAATACTTATTACATAAAACATACTCTTTAAAACTGAAATTCTATCTTCTTTTCTTACTTTACTTCTTCACTTTTCTAAATACTACTTCTCAAAGCATACTCTTTAAAACTGAAATTCTATCTTCTTTTCTTGCTTTACTTCTTCACTTTTATAAATACTACTTCTCAAAGCATACTCTTTAAAACTGAAATTCTATCTTCTTTTCTTACTTTACTTCTTCACTTTTATAAATACTTATTACATAAAACATACTCTTTAAAACTGAAATTCTATCTTCTTTTCTTACTTTACTTCTTCACTTTTCTAAATACTACTTCTCAAAGCATACTCTTTAAAACTGAAATTCTATCTTCTTTTCTTGCTTTACTTCTTCACTTTTCTAAATACTACTTCTCAAAGCATACTCTTTAAAACTGAAATTTATCTTCTTTTCTTACTTTACTTCTTCACTTTTATAAATACTACTTCTCAAAGCATACTCTTTAAAACTGAAATTCTATCTTCTTTTCTTACTTTACTTCTTCACTTTTATAAATACTACTTCTCAAAGCATACTCTTTAAAACTGAAATTCTATCTTCTTTTCTTACTTTACTTCTTCACTTTTATAAATACTTATTACATAAAACATACTCTTTAAAACTGAAATTCTATCTTCTTTTCTTACTTTACTTCTTCACTTTTCTAAATACTACTTCTCAAAGCATACTCTTTAAAACTGAAATTCTATCTTCTTTTCTTGCTTTACTTCTTCACTTTTCTAAATGCAATTACTTCTCAAAGCATACTCTTTAAAACTGAAATTCTATCTTCTTTTCTTGCTTTACTTCTTCACTTTTCTAAATACTACTTCTCAAAGCATACTCTTTAAAACTGAAATTCTATCTTCTTTTCTTGCTTTACTTCTTCACTTTTCTAAATACTACTTCTCAAAGCATACTCTTTAAAACTGAAATTCTAACTTCTTTTCTTACTTTACTTCTTCACTTTTATAAATACTACTTCTCAAATCATACTCTTTAAAACTGAAATTCTATCTTCTTTTCTTACTTTACTTCTTCACTTTTCTAATTACAATTACTTCTCAAAGCATACTCTTTAAAACTGAAATTTATCTTCTTTTCTTGCTTTACTTCTTCACTTTTCTAAATACTACTTCTCAAAGCATACTCCTTAAAACTGAAATTCTATCTTCTTTTCTTACTTTACTTCTTCACTTTTATAAATACTACTTCTCAAAGCATACTCTTTAAAACTGAAATTCTATCTTCTTTTCTTACTTTACTTCTTCACTTTTCTAAATACTACTTCTCAAAGCATACTCTTTAAAACTGAAATTTATCTTCTTTTCTTACTTTACTTCTTCACTTTTCTAAATACTTATTACATAAAACATACTCTTTAAAACTGAAATTCTATCTTCTTTTCTTGCTTTACTTCTTCACTTTTATAAATACTACTTCTCAAAGCATACTCTTTAAAACTGAAATTCTATCTTCTTTTCTTACTTTACTTCTTCACTTTTATAAATACTACTTCTCAAAGCATACTCTTTAAAACTGAAATTTATCTTCTTTTCTTACTTTACTTCTTCACTTTTATAAATACTTATTACATAAAACATACTCTTTAAAACTGAAATTCTATCTTCTTTTCTTACTTTACTTCTTCACTTTTCTAAATACTTATTACATAAAACATACTCTTTAAAACTGAAATTCTATCTTCTTTTCTTACTTTACTTCTTCACTTTTCTAAATACTACTTCTCAAAGCATACTCTTTAAAACTGAAATTCTATCTTCTTTTCTTGCTTTACTTCTTCACTTTTCTAAATACTACTTCTCAAAGCATACTCTTTAAAACTGAAATTCTATCTTCTTTTCTTGCTTTACTTCTTCACTTTTCTAAATACTACTTCTCAAAGCATACTCTTTAAAACTGAAATTCTATCTTCTTTTCTTGCTTTACTTCTTCACTTTTCTAAATACTACTTCTCAAAGCATACTCCTTAAAACTGAAATTCTATCTTCTTTTCTTACTTTACTTCTTCACTTTTCTAAATGCAATTACTTCTCAAAGCATACTCTTTAAAACTGAAATTCTATCTTCTTTTCTTACTTTACTTCTTCACTTTTATAAATACTACTTCTCAAAGCATACTCTTTAAAACTGAAATTCTATCTTCTTTTCTTACTTTACTTCTTCACTTTTATAAATACTTATTACATAAAACATACTCTTTAAAACTGAAATTCTATCTTCTTTTCTTACTTTACTTCTTCACTTTTATAAATACTTATTACATAAAACATACTCTTTAAAACTGAAATTCTATCTTCTTTTCTTACTTTACTTCTTCACTTTTCTAAATACTACTTCTCAAAGCATACTCTTTAAAACTGAAATTCTATCTTCTTTTCTTGCTTTACTTCTTCACTTTTCTAAATACTACTTCTCAAAGCATACTCTTTAAAACTGAAATTCTATCTTCTTTTCTTACTTTACTTCTTCACTTTTATAAATACTACTTCTCAAAGCATACTCTTTAAAACTGAAATTCTATCTTCTTTTCTTACTTTACTTCTTCACTTTTATAAATACTTATTACATAAAACATACTCTTTAAAACTGAAATTCTATCTTCTTTTCTTACTTTACTTCTTCACTTTTATAAATACTTATTACATAAAACATACTCTTTAAAACTGAAATTCTATCTTCTTTTCTTGCTTTACTTCTTCACTTTTCTAAATACTACTTCTCAAAGCATACTCTTTAAAACTGAAATTCTATCTTCTTTTCTTGCTTTACTTCTTCACTTTTCTAAATACTACTTCTCAAAGCATACTCCTTAAAACTGAAATTCTATCTTCTTTTCTTACTTTACTTCTTCACTTTTCTAAATACTACTTCTCAAAGCATACTCTTTAAAACTGAAATTCTATCTTCTTTTCTTACTTTACTTCTTCACTTTTATAAATACTACTTCTCAAAGCATACTCTTTAAAACTGAAATTCTATCTTCTTTTCTTACTTTACTTCTTCACTTTTATAAATACTTATTACATAAAACATACTCTTTAAAACTGAAATTCTATCTTCTTTTCTTACTTTACTTCTTCACTTTTCTAAATACTACTTCTCAAAGCATACTCTTTAAAACTGAAATTCTATCTTCTTTTCTTGCTTTACTTCTTCACTTTTCTAAATGCAATTACTTCTCAAAGCATACTCTTTAAAACTGAAATTCTATCTTCTTTTCTTGCTTTACTTCTTCACTTTTCTAAATACTACTTCTCAAAGCATACTCTTTAAAACTGAAATTCTATCTTCTTTTCTTGCTTTACTTCTTCACTTTTCTAAATACTACTTCTCAAAGCATACTCTTTAAAACTGAAATTCTATCTTCTTTTCTTACTTTACTTCTTCACTTTTATAAATACTACTTCTCAAAGCATATTCTTTAAAACTGAAATTCTATCTTCTTTTCTTACTTTACTTCTTCACTTTTCTAATTACAATTACTTCTCAAAGCATACTCTTTAAAACTGAAATTCTATCTTCTTTTCTTACTTTACTTCTTCACTTTTCTAAATACTACTTCTCAAAGCATACTCCTTAAAACTGAAATTCTATCTTCTTTTCTTACTTTACTTCTTCACTTTTATAAATACTACTTCTCAAAGCATACTCTTTAAAACTGAAATTCTATCTTCTTTTCTTACTTTACTTCTTCACTTTTCTAAATACTACTTCTCAAAGCATACTCTTTAAAACTGAAATTTATCTTCTTTTCTTACTTTACTTCTTCACTTTTCTAAATACTTATTACATAAAACATACTCTTTAAAACTGAAATTCTATCTTCTTTTCTTGCTTTACTTCTTCACTTTTCTAAATACTACTTCTCAAAGCATACTCTTTAAAACTGAAATTCTATCTTCTTTTCTTACTTTACTTCTTCACTTTTATAAATACTACTTCTCAAAGCATACTCTTTAAAACTGAAATTTATCTTCTTTTCTTACTTTACTTCTTCACTTTTATAAATACTTATTACATAAAACATACTCTTTAAAACTGAAATTCTATCTTCTTTTCTTACTTTACTTCTTCACTTTTCTAAATACTTATTACATAAAACATACTCTTTAAAACTGAAATTCTATCTTCTTTTCTTACTTTACTTCTTCACTTTTCTAAATACTACTTCTCAAAGCATACTCTTTAAAACTGAAATTCTATCTTCTTTTCTTGCTTTACTTCTTCACTTTTCTAAATACTACTTCTCAAAGCATACTCTTTAAAACTGAAATTCTATCTTCTTTTCTTGCTTTACTTCTTCACTTTTCTAAATACTACTTCTCAAAGCATACTCTTTAAAACTGAAATTCTATCTTCTTTTCTTGCTTTACTTCTTCACTTTTCTAAATACTACTTCTCAAAGCATACTCCTTAAAACTGAAATTCTATCTTCTTTTCTTACTTTACTTCTTCACTTTTCTAAATGCAATTACTTCTCAAAGCATACTCTTTAAAACTGAAATTCTATCTTCTTTTCTTACTTTACTTCTTCACTTTTCTAAATACTTATTACATAAAACATACTCTTTAAAACTGAAATTCTATCTTCTTTTCTTGCTTTACTTCTTCACTTTTCTAAATACTACTTCTCAAAGCATACTCTTTAAAACTGAAATTCTATCTTCTTTTCTTACTTTACTTCTTCACTTTTCTAAATACTTATTACATAAAACATACTCTTTAAAACTGAAATTCTATCTTCTTTTCTTACTTTACTTCTTCACTTTTCTAAATACTACTTCTCAAAGCATACTCTTTAAAACTGAAATTTATCTTCTTTTCTTACTTTACTTCTTCACTTTTCTAAATACTACTTCTCAAAGCATACTCTTTAAAACTGAAATTCTATCTTCTTTTCTTACTTTACTTCTTCACTTTTCTAAATACTTATTACATAAAACATACTCTTTAAAACTGAAATTCTATCTTCTTTTCTTGCTTTACTTCTTCACTTTTCTAAATACTACTTCTCAAAGCATACTCTTTAAAACTGAAATTCTATCTTCTTTTCTTGCTTTACTTCTTCACTTTTCTAAATACTACTTCTCAAAGCATACTCCTTAAAACTGAAATTCTATCTTCTTTTCTTACTTTACTTCTTCACTTTTCTAAATGCAATTACTTCTCAAAGCATACTCTTTAAAACTGAAATTCTATCTTCTTTTCTTACTTTACTTCTTCACTTTTCTAAATACTTATTACATAAAACATACTCTTTAAAACTGAAATTCTATCTTCTTTTCTTGCTTTACTTCTTCACTTTTCTAAATACTACTTCTCAAAGCATACTCTTTAAAACTGAAATTCTATCTTCTTTTCTTACTTTACTTCTTCACTTTTCTAAATACTTATTACATAAAACATACTCTTTAAAACTGAAATTCTATCTTCTTTTCTTACTTTACTTCTTCACTTTTCTAAATACTACTTCTCAAAGCATACTCTTTAAAACTGAAATTTATCTTCTTTTCTTACTTTACTTCTTCACTTTTCTAAATACTACTTCTCAAAGCATACTCTTTAAAACTGAAATTTATCTTCTTTTCTTACTTTACTTCTTCACTTTTATAAATACTACTTCTCAAAGCATACTCTTTAAAACTGAAATTCTATCTTCTTTTCTTACTTTACTTCTTCACTTTTCTAAATACTACTTCTCAAAGCATACTCTTTAAAACTGAAATTCTATCTTCTTTTCTTACTTTACTTCTTCACTTTTCTAAATACTACTTCTAAAAGCATACTCTTTAAAACTGAAATTCTATCTTCTTTTCTTACTTTACTTCTTCACTTTTCTAAATACTACTTCTCAAAGCATACTCTTTAAAACTGAAATTCTATCTTCTTTTCTTACTTTACTTCTTCACTTTTCTAAATACTACTTCTCAAAGCATACTCTTTAAAACTGAAATTCTATCTTCTTTTCTTACTTTACTTCTTCACTTTTCTAAATACTACTTCTCAAAGCATACTCTTTAAAACTGAAATTTATCTTCTTTTCTTACTTTACTTCTTCACTTTTATAAATACTACTTCTCAAAGCATACTCTTTAAAACTGAAATTCTATCTTCTTTTCTTGCTTTACTTCTTCACTTTTCTAAATACTACTTCTCAAAGCATACTCTTTAAAACTGAAATTCTATCTTCTTTTCTTGCTTTACTTCTTCACTTTTCTAAATACTACTTCTAAAAGCATACTCTTTAAAACTGAAATTCTATCTTCTTTTCTTACTTTACTTCTTCACTTTTCTAAATACTACTTCTCAAAGCATACTCTTTAAAACTGAAATTCTATCTTCTTTTCTTGCTTTACTTCTTCACTTTTCTAAATACTACTTCTCAAATCATACTCTTTAAAACTGAAATTCTATCTTCTTTTCTTACTTTACTTCTTCACTTTTCTAATTACAATTACTTCTCAAAGCATACTCTTTAAAACTGAAATTCTATCTTCTTTTCTTACTTTACTTCTTTACTTTTCTAAATGCAATTACTTCTCAAAGCATACTCTTTAAAACTGAAATTCTATCTTCTTTTCTTGCTTTACTTCTTCACTTTTCAAAATGCTTATTACTTCTCAAAGCATACTCTTTAAAACTGAAATTTATCTTCTTTTCTTACTTTACTTCTTCACTTTTCTAAATACTACTTCTCAAAGCATACTCTTTAAAACTGAAATTTATCTTCTTTTCTTGCTTTACTTCTTCACTTTTCTAAATGCAATTACTTCTCAAAGCATACTCTTTAAAACTGAAATTCTATCTTCTTTTCTTGCTTTACTTCTTCACTTTTATAAATACTACTTCTCAAAGCATACTCCTTAAAACTGAAATTTATCTTCTTTTCTTGCTTTACTTCTTCACTTTTCAAAATGCTTATTACTTCTCAAAGCATACTCTTTAAAACTGAAATTTATCTTCTTTTCTTACTTTACTTCTTCACTTTTCTAAATACTACTTCTCAAAGCATACTCTTTAAAACTGAAATTTATCTTCTTTTCTTGCTTTACTTCTTCACTTTTCTAAATGCAATTACTTCTCAAAGCATACTCTTTAAAACTGAAATTTATCTTCTTTTCTTACTTTACTTCTTCACTTTTCTTAATACTACTTCTCAAAGCATACTCTTTAAAACTGAAATTCTATCTTCTTTTCTTGCTTTACTTCTTCACTTTTCTAAATACTACTTCTCAAAGCATACTCTTTAAAACTGAAATTCGATCTTCTTTTCTTGCTTTACTTCTTCACTTTTATAAATACTACTTCTCAAAGCATACTCTTTAAAACTGAAATTCTATCTTCTTTTCTTACTTTACTTCTTCACTTTTCTAAATACTACTTCTCAAAGCATACTCTTTAAAACTGAAATTCTATCTTCTTTTCTTACTTTACTTCTTTACTTTTCTAAATGCAATTACTTCTCAAAGCATACTCTTTAAAACTGAAATTCTATCTTCTTTTCTTGCTTTACTTCTTCACTTTTCTAAATACTACTTCTCAAAGCATACTCTTTAAAACTGAAATTTATCTTCTTTTCTTACTTTACTTCTTCACTTTTCTTAATACTACTTCTCAAAGCATACTCTTTAAAACTGAAATTCTATCTTCTTTTCTTACTTTACTTCTTCACTTTTCTAAATACTTATTACATAAAACATACTCTTTAAAACTGAAATTCTATCTTCTTTTCTTACTTTACTTCTTCACTTTTATAAATACTACTTCTCAAAGCATACTCTTTAAAACTGAAATTCTATCTTCTTTTCTTGCTTTACTTCTTCACTTTTCTAAATACTACTTCTCAAAGCATACTCTTTAAAACTGAAATTTATCTTCTTTTCTTACTTTACTTCTTTACTTTTATAAATACTACTTCTCAAAGCATACTCTTTAAAACTGAAATTCTATCTTCTTTTCTTACTTTACTTCTTCACTTTTCTAAATACTACTTCTCAAAGCATACTCTTTAAAACTGAAATTTATCTTCTTTTCTTACTTTACTTCTTCACTTTTCTAAATACTACTTCTCAAAGCATACTCTTTAAAACTGAAATTTATCTTCTTTTCTTACTTTACTTCTTCACTTTTATAAATACTACTTCTCAAAGCATACTCTTTAAAACTGAAATTCTATCTTCTT
>CAMPDV010003675.1:0-45238 GCA_946699065.1 Loxodes magnus
GATTAGAAAAGTGAGGAAGTAAAGTAAGAAAAGAAGATAGAAGTTCAGCTTTTAGAATTACTAAAACTTAGAGATAAAAATAAGTTATGAGTGATTAGAAAAGTGAGGAAGTAAAGTAAGAAAAGAAGATAGAATTTCAGATTTAGAATTGCTAAAACTTAGAGATAAAAATAAGTTATGAGTGATTAGAAAAGTGAGGAAGTAAAGTAAGAAAAGAAGATAGAATTTCAGATTTAGAATTGCTAAAACTTAGAGATAAAAATAAGTTATGAGTGATTAGAAAAGTGAGGAAGTAAAGTAAGAAAAGAAGATAGAAGTTCAGCTTTTAGAATTACTAAAACTTAGAGATAAAAGAAAAGTTATGAGTATTTAGAAAAGTGAGGAAGTAAAGTAAGAAAAGAAGATAGAATTACAGCTTTTAAAGTTACTAAAACTTAGAGATAAAAAGAAGTGATAAGTATTTAGAAAAGTGAGGAAGTGAAGTAAGGAAGATAGAATTTCAGCTTTTAGAGTTACTAAAACTTAGAGATAAAAAGAAGTGATAAGTATTTAGAAAAGTGAGGAAGTGAAGTAAGAAAAGAAGATAGAATTTCAGCTTTTAGAGTTACTAAAACTTAGAGATAAAAATAAGTTATGAGTGATTAGAAAAGTGAGGAAGTAAAGTAAGAAAAGAAGATAGAATTTCAGATTTAGAATTACTAAAACTTAGAGATAAAAGAGAAGTTATGAGTGATTAGAAAAGTGAGGAAGTAAAGTAAGAAAAGAAGATAGAATTTCAGATTTAGAATTGCTAAAACTTAGAGATAAAAATAAGTTATGAGTGATTAGAAAAGTGAGGAAGTAAAGTAAGAAAAGAAGATAGAAGTTCAGCTTTTAGAATTACTAAAACTTAGAGATAAAAAGAAGTTATGAGTGATTAGAAAAGTGAGGAAGTAAAGTAAGAAAAGAAGATAGAAGTTCAGCTTTTAGAATTACTAAAACTTAGAGATAAAAATAAGTTATGAGTGATTAGAAAAGTGAGGAAGTAAAGTAAGAAAAGAAGATAGAATTTCAGATTTAGAATTGCTAAAACTTAGAGATAAAAATAAGTTATGAGTGATTAGAAAAGTGAGGAAGTAAAGTAAGAAAAGAAGATAGAAGTTCAGCTTTTAGAATTACTAAAACTTAGAGATAAAAGAGAAGTTATGAGCGATTAGAAAAGTGAGGAAGTAAAGTAAGAAAAGAAGATAGAATTTCAGATTTAGAATTACTAAAACTTAGAGATAAAAATAAGTTATGAGTGATTAGAAAAGTGAGGAAGTAAAGTAAGAAAAGAAGATAGAATTTCAGCTTTTAGAATTACTAAAACTTAGAGATAAAAAGAAGTTATGAGTATTCAGAAAAGTGAGGAAGTAAAGTTAGAAAAGAAGATAGAATTTCAGCTTTTAGAATTGCTAAAACTTAGAGATAAAAAGAAGTGATAAGTATTTAGAAAAGTGAGGAAGTGAAGTAAGAAAAGAAGATAGAATTTCAGCTTTTAGAGTTACTAAAACTTAGAGATAAAAATAAGTTATGAGTGATTAGAAAAGTGAGGAAGTAAAGTAAGAAAAGAAGATAGAATTTCAGATTTAGAATTACTAAAACTTAGAGATAAAAGAGAAGTTATGAGTGATTAGAAAAGTGAGGAAGTGAAGTAAGAAAAGAAGATAGAATTTCATCTTTTAGAGTTACTAAAACTTAGAGATAAAAATAAGTTATGAGTGATTAGAAAAGTGAGGAAGTAAAGTAAGAAAAGAAGATAGAATTTCTAATTTTAGAATTGCTAAAACTTAGAGATAAAAAGAAGTTATGAGTGATTAGAAAAGTGAGGAAGTGAAGTAAGAAAAGAAGATAGAATTTCAGATTTAGAATTACTAAAACTTAGAGATAAAAGAGAAGTTATGAGTATTTAGAAAAGTGAGGAAGTAAAGTAAGAAAAGAAGATAGAATTTCAGATTTAGAATTACTAAAACTTAGAGATAAAAGAGAAGTTATGAGTATTTAGAAAAGTGAGGAAGTAAAGTAAGAAAAGAAGATAGAATTTCAGATTTAGAATTACTAAAACTTAGAGATAAAAATAAGTTATGAGTGATTAGAAAAGTGAGGAAGTAAAGTAAGAAAAGAAGATAGAATTACAGCTTTTAAAGTTACTAAAACTTAGAGATAAAAAGAAGTGATAAGTATTTAGAAAAGTGAGGAAGTGAAGTAAGAAAAGAAGATAGAATTTCAGCTTTTAGAGTTACTAAAACTTAGAGATAAAAATAAGTTATGAGTGATTAGAAAAGTGAGGAAGTAAAGTAAGAAAAGAAGATAGAATTTCAGCTTTTAGAATTGCTAAAACTTAGAGATAAAAAGAAGTTATGAGTGATTAGAAAAGTGAGGAAGTAAAGTAAGAAAAGAAGATAGAATTTCAGATTTAGAATTACTAAAACTTAGAGATAAAAAGAAGTTATGAGTGATTAGAAAAGTGAGGAAGTAAAGTAAGAAAAGAAGATAGAATTTCAGATTTAGAATTGCTAAAACTTAGAGATAAAAATAAGTTATGAGTGATTAGAAAAGTGAGGAAGTAAAGTAAGAAAAGAAGATAGAAGTTCAGCTTTTAGAATTACTAAAACTTAGAGATAAAAAGAAGTTATGAGTGATTAGAAAAGTGAGGAAGTAAAGTAAGAAAAGAAGATAGAAGTTCAGCTTTTAGAATTACTAAAACTTAGAGATAAAAATAAGTTATGAGTGATTAGAAAAGTGAGGAAGTAAAGTAAGAAAAGAAGATAGAATTTCAGATTTAGAATTGCTAAAACTTAGAGATAAAAATAAGTTATGAGTGATTAGAAAAGTGAGGAAGTAAAGTAAGAAAAGAAGATAGAATTTCAGATTTAGAATTGCTAAAACTTAGAGATAAAAATAAGTTATGAGTGATTAGAAAAGTGAGGAAGTAAAGTAAGAAAAGAAGATAGAAGTTCAGCTTTTAGAATTACTAAAACTTAGAGATAAAAGAAAAGTTATGAGTATTTAGAAAGTGAGGAAGTAAAGTAAGAAAAGAAGATAGAATTACAGCTTTTAAAGTTACTAAAACTTAGAGATAAAAAGAAGTGATAAGTATTTAGAAAAGTGAGGAAGTGAAGTAAGGAAGATAGAATTTCAGCTTTTAGAGTTACTAAAACTTAGAGATAAAAAGAAGTGATAAGTATTTAGAAAAGTGAGGAAGTGAAGTAAGAAAAGAAGATAGAATTTCAGCTTTTAGAGTTACTAAAACTTAGAGATAAAAATAAGTTATGAGTGATTAGAAAAGTGAGGAAGTAAAGTAAGAAAAGAAGATAGAATTTCAGATTTAGAATTACTAAAACTTAGAGATAAAAGAGAAGTTATGAGTGATTAGAAAAGTGAGGAAGTAAAGTAAGAAAAGAAGATAGAATTTCAGATTTAGAATTGCTAAAACTTAGAGATAAAAATAAGTTATGAGTGATTAGAAAAGTGAGGAAGTAAAGTAAGAAAAGAAGATAGAAGTTCAGCTTTTAGAATTACTAAAACTTAGAGATAAAAAGAAGTTATGAGTGATTAGAAAAGTGAGGAAGTAAAGTAAGAAAAGAAGATAGAAGTTCAGCTTTTAGAATTACTAAAACTTAGAGATAAAAATAAGTTATGAGTGATTAGAAAAGTGAGGAAGTAAAGTAAGAAAAGAAGATAGAATTTCAGATTTAGAATTGCTAAAACTTAGAGATAAAAATAAGTTATGAGTGATTAGAAAAGTGAGGAAGTAAAGTAAGAAAAGAAGATAGAAGTTCAGCTTTTAGAATTACTAAAACTTAGAGATAAAAGAGAAGTTATGAGCGATTAGAAAAGTGAGGAAGTAAAGTAAGAAAAGAAGATAGAATTTCAGATTTAGAATTACTAAAACTTAGAGATAAAAATAAGTTATGAGTGATTAGAAAAGTGAGGAAGTAAAGTAAGAAAAGAAGATAGAATTTCTGCTTTTAAAGTTACTAAAACTTAGAGATAAAAAGAAGTGATAAGTATTTAGAAAAGTGAGGAAGTGAAGTAAGAAAAGAAGATAGAATTTCAGCTTTTAGAGTTACTAAAACTTAGAGATAAAAGAGAAGTTATGAGTGATTAGAAAAGTGAGGAAGTAAAGTAAGAAAAGAAGATAGAATTTCAGCTTTTAGAATTGCTAAAACTTAGAGATAAAAAGAAGTTATGAGTGATTAGAAAAGTGAGGAAGTAAAGTAAGAAAAGAAGATAGAATTTCAGATTTAGAATTACTAAAACTTAGAGATAAAAGAGAAGTTATGAGTGATTAGAAAAGTGAGGAAGTAAAGTAAGAAAAGAAGATAGAATTTCAGATTTAGAATTGCTAAAACTTAGAGATAAAAATATGTTATGAGTGATTAGAAAAGTGAGGAAGTAAAGTAAGAAAAGAAGATAGAAGTTCAGCTTTTAGAATTACTAAAACTTAGAGATAAAAGAGAAGTTATGAGCGATTAGAAAAGTGAGGAAGTAAAGTAAGAAAAGAAGATAGAATTTCAGCTTTTAGAATTACTTAAACTTAGAGATAAAAAAGAAGTTATGAGTATTTAGAAAAGTGAGGAAGTAAAGTAAGAAAAGAAGATAGAAGTTCAGCTTTTAGAATTACTAAAACTTAGAGATAAAAGAGAAGTTATGAGTGATTAGAAAAGTGAGGAAGTAAAGTAAGAAAAGAAGATAGAATTTCAGATTTAGAATTACTAAAACTTAGAGATAAAAGAGAAGTTATGAGTATTTAGAAATGTGAGGAAGTAAAGTAAGAAAAGAAGATAGAATTTCAGATTTAGAATTACTAAAACTTAGAGATAAAAAGAAGTTATGAGTGATTAGAAAAGTGAGGAAGTAAAGTAAGAAAAGAAGATAGAATTTCAGCTTTTAGAATTACTAAAACTTAGAGATAAAAAGAAGTGATAAGTATTTAGAAAAGTGAGGAAGTGAAGTAAGAAAAGAAGATAGAATTTCAGATTTAGAATTACTAAAACTTAGAGATAAAAGAGAAGTTATGAGTATTAAGAAAAGTGAGGAAGTAAAGTAAGAAAAGAAGATAGAATTTCAGCTTTTAGAGTTACTAAAACTTAGAGATAAAAATAAGTTATGAGTGATTAGAAAAGTGAGGAAGTAAAGTAAGAAAAGAAGATAGAATTTCAGCTTTTAGAATTGCTAAAACTTAGAGATAAAAAGAAGTTATGAGTGATTAGAAAAGTGAGGAAGTAAAGTAAGAAAAGAAGATAGAATTTCAGCTTTTAGAATTACTAAAACTTAGAGATAAAAATAAGTTATGAGTGATTAGAAAAGTGAGGAAGTAAAGTAAGAAAAGAAGATAGAAGTTCAGCTTTTAGAATTACTAAAACTTAGAGATAAAAAGAAGTTATGAGTGATTAGAAAAGTGAGGAAGTAAAGTAAGAAAAGAAGATAGAAGTTCAGCTTTTAGAATTACTAAAACTTAGAGATAAAAGAGAAGTTATGAGTGATTAGAAAAGTGAGGAAGTAAAGTAAGAAAAGAAGATAGAATTTCAGCTTTTAGAATTGCTAAAACTTAGAGATAAAAAGAAGTTATGAGTGATTAGAAAAGTGAGGAAGTAAAGTAAGAAAAGAAGATAGAATTTCAGATTTAGAATTACTAAAACTTAGAGATAAAAGAGAAGTTATGAGTGATTAGAAAAGTGAGGAAGTAAAGTAAGAAAAGAAGATAGAATTTCAGATTTAGAATTGCTAAAACTTAGAGATAAAAATAAGTTATGAGTGATTAGAAAAGTGAGGAAGTAAAGTAAGAAAAGAAGATAGAAGTTCAGCTTTTAGAATTACTAAAACTTAGAGATAAAAAGAAGTTATGAGTGATTAGAAAAGTGAGGAAGTAAAGTAAGAAAAGAAGATAGAAGTTCAGCTTTTAGAATTGCTAAAACTTAGAGATAAAAATAAGTTATGAGTGATTAGAAAAGTGAGGAAGTAAAGTAAGAAAAGAAGATAGAATTTCAGATTTAGAATTGCTAAAACTTAGAGATAAAAATAAGTTATGAGTGATTAGAAAAGTGAGGAAGTAAAGTAAGAAAAGAAGATAGAAGTTCAGCTTTTAGAATTACTAAAACTTAGAGATAAAAGAGAAGTTATGAGCGATTAGAAAAGTGAGGAAGTAAAGTAAGAAAAGAAGATAGAATTTCAGATTTAGAATTACTAAAACTTAGAGATAAAAGAGAAGTTATGAGTATTTAGAAAAGTGAGGAAGTAAAGTAAGAAAAGAAGATAGAATTACAGCTTTTAAAGTTACTAAAACTTAGAGATAAAAAGAAGTGATAAGTATTTAGAAAAGTGAGGAAGTGAAGTAAGAAAAGAAGATAGAATTTCAGCTTTTAGAGTTACTAAAACTTAGAGATAAAAATAAGTTATGAGTGATTAGAAAAGTGAGGAAGTAAAGTAAGAAAAGAAGATAGAATTTCAGCTTTTAGAATTGCTAAAACTTAGAGATAAAAAGAAGTTATGAGTGATTAGAAAAGTGAGGAAGTAAAGTAAGAAAAGAAGATAGAATTTCAGATTTAGAATTACTAAAACTTAGAGATAAAAGAGAAGTTATGAGTGATTAGAAAAGTGAGGAAGTAAAGTAAGAAAAGAAGATAGAATTTCAGATTTAGAATTGCTAAAACTTAGAGATAAAAATAAGTTATGAGTGATTAGAAAAGTGAGGAAGTAAAGTAAGAAAAGAAGATAGAAGTTCAGCTTTTAGAGTTACTAAAACTAAGAGATAAAAATAAGTTATGAGTGATTAGAAAAGTGAGGAAGTAAAGTAAGAAAAGAAGATAGAATTTCAGCTTTTAGAATTACTAAAACTTAGAGATAAAAGAGAAGTTATGAGTGATTAGAAAAGTGAGGAAGTAAAGTAAGAAAAGAAGATAGAATTTCAGATTTAGAATTACTAAAACTTAGAGATAAAAGAGAAGTTATGAGTATTTAGAAAAGTGAGGAAGTAAAGTAAGAAAAGAAGATAGAATTTCAGATTTAGAATTACTAAAACTTAGAGATAAAAGAGAAGTTATGAGTGATTAGAAAAGTGAGGAAGTAAAGTAAGAAAAGAAGATAGAATTTCAGATTTAGAATTGCTAAAACTTAGAGATAAAAATAAGTTATGAGTGATTAGAAAAGTGAGGAAGTAAAGTAAGAAAAGAAGATAGAAGTTCAGCTTTTAGAATTACTAAAACTTAGAGATAAAAAGAAGTTATGAGTGATTAGAAAAGTGAGGAAGTAAAGTAAGAAAAGAAGATAGAAGTTCAGCTTTTAGAATTACTAAAACTTAGAGATAAAAATAAGTTATGAGTGATTAGAAAAGTGAGGAAGTAAAGTAAGAAAAGAAGATAGAATTTCAGATTTAGAATTGCTAAAACTTAGAGATAAAAATAAGTTATGAGTGATTAGAAAAGTGAGGAAGTAAAGTAAGAAAAGAAGATAGAAGTTCAGCTTTTAGAATTACTAAAACTTAGAGATAAAAGAGAAGTTATGAGCGATTAGAAAAGTGAGGAAGTAAAGTAAGAAAAGAAGATAGAATTTCAGATTTAGAATTACTAAAACTTAGAGATAAAAATAAGTTATGAGTGATTAGAAAAGTGAGGAAGTAAAGTAAGAAAAGAAGATAGAATTTCTGCTTTTAAAGTTACTAAAACTTAGAGATAAAAAGAAGTGATAAGTATTTAGAAAAGTGAGGAAGTGAAGTAAGAAAAGAAGATAGAATTTCAGCTTTTAGAGTTACTAAAACTTAGAGATAAAAGAGAAGTTATGAGTGATTAGAAAAGTGAGGAAGTAAAGTAAGAAAAGAAGATAGAATTTCAGCTTTTAGAATTGCTAAAACTTAGAGATAAAAAGAAGTTATGAGTGATTAGAAAAGTGAGGAAGTAAAGTAAGAAAAGAAGATAGAATTTCAGATTTAGAATTACTAAAACTTAGAGATAAAAGAGAAGTTATGAGTGATTAGAAAAGTGAGGAAGTAAAGTAAGAAAAGAAGATAGAATTTCAGATTTAGAATTGCTAAAACTTAGAGATAAAAATAAGTTATGAGTGATTAGAAAAGTGAGGAAGTAAAGTAAGAAAAGAAGATAGAAGTTCAGCTTTTAGAATTACTAAAACTTAGAGATAAAAGAGAAGTTATGAGCGATTAGAAAAGTGAGGAAGTAAAGTAAGAAAAGAAGATAGACTTTCAGATTTAGAATTGCTAAAACTTAGAGATAAAAATAAGTTATGAGTGATTAGAAAAGTGAGGAAGTAAAGTAAGAAAAGAAGATAGAAGTTCAGCTTTTAGAATTGCTAAAACTTAGAGATAAAAAGAAGTTATGAGTGATTAGAAAAGTGAGGAAGTAAAGTAAGAAAAGAAGATAGAATTTCAGCTTTTAGAATTACTAAAACTTAGAGATAAAAAGAAGTAATAAGTATTTAGAAAAGTGAGGAAGTAAAGTAAGAAAAGAAGATAGAATTTCAGATTTAGAATTACTAAAACTTAGAGATAAAAGAGAAGTTATGAGTGATTAGAAAAGTGAGGAAGTAAAGTAAGAAAAGAAGATAGAATTTCAGATTTAGAATTGCTAAAACTTAGAGATAAAAATAAGTTATGAGTGATTAGAAAAGTGAGGAAGTAAAGTAAGAAAAGAAGATAGAAGTTCAGCTTTTAGAATTACTAAAACTTAGAGATAAAAAGAAGTTATGAGTGATTAGAAAAGTGAGGAATTAAAGTAAGAAAAGAAGATAGAAGTTCAGCTTTTAGAATTACTAAAACTTAGAGATAAAAATAAGTTATGAGTGATTAGAAAAGTGAGGAAGTAAAGTAAGAAAAGAAGATAGAATTTCAGATTTAGAATTGCTAAAACTTAGAGATAAAAATAAGTTATGAGTGATTAGAAAAGTGAGGAAGTAAAGTAAGAAAAGAAGATAGAATTTCAGCTTTTAGAATTACTAAAACTTAGAGATAAAAGAGAAGTTATGAGTGATTAGAAAAGTGAGGAAGTAAAGTAAGAAAAGAAGATAGAATTTCAGCTTTTAGAATTACTAAAACTTAGAGATAAAAAGAAGTGATAAGTATTTAGAAAAGTGAGGAAGTAAAGTAAGAAAAGAAGATAGAAGTTCAGCTTTTAGAATTACTAAAACTTAGAGATAAAAAGAAGTTATGAGTGATTAGAAAAGTGAGGAAGTAAAGTAAGAAAAGAAGATAGAATTTCAGATTTAGAATTACTAAAACTTAGAGATAAAAAGAAGTTATGAGTGATTAGAAAAGTGAGGAATTAAAGTAAGAAAAGAAGATAGAAGTTCAGCTTTTAGAATTACTAAAACTTAGAGATAAAAATAAGTTATGAGTGATTAGAAAAGTGAGGAAGTAAAGTAAGAAAAGAAGATAGAATTTCAGATTTAGAATTACTAAAACTTAGAGATAAAAGAGAAGTTATGAGTATTTAGAAAAGTGAGGAAGTAAAGTAAGAAAAGAAGATAGAATTTCAGATTTAGAATTGCTAAAACTTAGAGATAAAAATAAGTTATGAGTGATTAGAAAAGTGAGGAAGTAAAGTAAGAAAAGAAGATAGAAGTTCAGCTTTTAGAATTACTAAAACTTAGAGATAAAAGAGAAGTTATGAGTGATTAGAAAAGTGAGGAAGTAAAGTAAGAAAAGAAGATAGAAGTTCAGCTTTTAGAATTACTAAAACTTAGAGATAAAAAGAAGTTATGAGTGATTAGAAAAGTGAGGAATTAAAGTAAGAAAAGAAGATAGAAGTTCAGCTTTTAGAATTACTAAAACTTAGAGATAAAAATAAGTTATGAGTGATTAGAAAAGTGAGGAAGTAAAGTAAGAAAAGAAGATAGAATTTCAGATTTAGAATTGCTAAAACTTAGAGATAAAAATAAGTTATGAGTGATTAGAAAAGTGAGGAAGTAAAGTAAGAAAAGAAGATAGAATTTCAGCTTTTAGAATTGCTAAAACTTAGAGATAAAAAGAAGTTATGAGTGATTAGAAAAGTGAGGAAGTAAAGTAAGAAAAGAAGATAGAATTTCAGATTTAGAATTACTAAAACTTAGAGATAAAAGAGAAGTTATGAGTGATTAGAAAAGTGAGGAAGTAAAGTAAGAAAAGAAGATAGAATTTCAGATTTAGAATTGCTAAAACTTAGAGATAAAAATAAGTTATGAGTATTTAGAAAAGTGAGGAAGTAAAGTAAGAAAAGAAGATAGAATTTCAGATTTAGAATTGCTAAAACTTAGAGATAAAAATAAGTTATGAGTGATTAGAAAAGTGAGGAAGTAAAGTAAGAAAAGAAGATAGAATTTCTGCTTTTAGAATTACTAAAACTTAGAGATAAAAGAGAAGTTATGAGTGATTAGAAAAGTGAGGAAGTAAAGTAAGAAAAGAAGCTAGAATTTCAGATTTAGAATTACTAAAACTTAGAGATAAAAAGAAGTGATAAGTATTTAGAAAAGTGAGGAAGTAAAGTAAGAAAAGAAGATAGAATTTCAGATTTAGAATTACTAAAACTTAGAGATAAAAGAGAAGTTATGAGTATTTAGAAAAGTGAGGAAGTAAAGTAAGAAAAGAAGATAGAATTTCAGATTTAGAATTACTAAAACTTAGAGATAAAAGAGAAGTTATGAGTGATTAGAAAAGTGAGGAAGTAAAGTAAGAAAAGAAGATAGAATTTCAGATTTAGAATTACTAAAACTTAGAGATAAAAGAGAAGTTATGAGTGATTAGAAAAGTGAGGAAGTAAAGTAAGAAAAGAAGATAGAATTTCAGATTTAGAATTACTAAAACTTAGAGATAAAAAGAAGTGATAAGTATTTAGAAAAGTGAGGAAGTAAAGTAAGAAAAGAAGATAGAATTTCAGATTTAGAATTACTAAAACTTAGAGATAAAAGAGAAGTTATGAGTATTTAGAAAAGTGAGGAAGTAAAGTAAGAAAAGAAGATAGACTTTCAGATTTAGAATTACTAAAACTTAGATATAAAAGAGAAGTTATGAGTGATTAGAAAAGTGAGGAAGTAAAGTAAGAAAAGAAGATAGAATTTCAGCTTTTAGAGTTACTTAAACTTAGAGATAAAAAAGAAGTTATGAGTATTTAGAAAAGTGAGGAAGTAAAGTAAGAAAAGAAGATAGAAGTTCAGCTTTTAGAAGTACTAAAACTTAGAGATAAAAGAGAAGTTATGAGTATTTAGAAAAGTGAGGAAGTAAAGTAAGAAAAGAAGATAGAATTTCAGATTTAGAATTGCTAAAACTTAGAGATAAAAATAAGTTATGAGTGATTAGAAAAGTGAGGAAGTAAAGTAAGAAAAGAAGATAGAATTTCTGCTTTTAGAATTACTAAAACTTAGAGATAAAAGAGAAGTTATGAGTGATTAGAAAAGTGAGGAAGTAAAGTAAGAAAAGAAGCTAGAATTTCAGATTTAGAATTACTAAAACTTAGAGATAAAAGAGAAGTTATGAGTATTTAGAAAAGTGAGGAAGTAAAGTAAGAAAAGAAGATAGAATTTCAGATTTAAAATTACTAAAACTTAGAGATAAAAGAGAAGTTATGAGTATTTAGAAAAGTGAGGAAGTAAAGTAAGAAAAGAAGATAGAATTTCTGCTTTTAGAATTACTAAAACTTAGAGATAAAAGAGAAGTTATGAGTGATTAGAAAAGTGAGGAAGTAAAGTAAGAAAAGAAGATAGAATTTCAGATTTAGAATTACTAAAACTTAGAGATAAAAGAGAAGTTATGAGTATTTAGAAAAGTGAGGAAGTAAAGTAAGAAAAGAAGATAGAATTTCAGATTTAGAATTACTAAAACTTAGAGATAAAAGAGAAGTTATGAGTATTTAGAAAAGTGAGGAAGTAAAGTAAGAAAAGAAGATAGACTTTCAGCTTTAGAATTACTAAAACTTAGAGATAAAAGAGAAGTTATGAGTGATTAGAAAAGTGAGGAAGTAAAGTAAGAAAAGAAGATAGAATTTCAGCTTTAGAATTACTAAAACTTAGAGATAAAAAGAAGTAATAAGTATTTAGAAAAGTGAGGAAGTAAAGTAAGAAAAGAAGATAGAATTTCAGCTTTTAGAATTGCTAAAACTTAGAGATAAAAGAGAAGTTATGAGTATTTAGAAAAGTGAGGAAGTGAAGTAAGAAAAGAAGATAGAATTTCAGATTTAGAATTGCTAAAACTTAGAGATAAAAATAAGTTATGAGTGATTAGAAAAGTGAGGAAGTAAAGTAAGAAAAGAAGATAGAAGTTCAGCTTTTAGAATTACTAAAACTTAGAGATAAAAGAGAAGTTATGAGCGATTAGAAAAGTGAGGAAGTAAAGTAAGAAAAGAAGATAGAATTTCAGATTTAGAATTGCTAAAACTTAGAGATAAAAAGAAGTTATGAGTGATTAGAAAAGTGAGGAAGTGAAGTAAGAAAAGAAGATAGAATTTCAGATTTAGAATTACTAAAACTTAGAGATAAAAGAGAAGTTATGAGTATTTAGAAAAGTGAGGAAGTAAAGTAAGAAAAGAAGATAGAATTTCAGATTTAGAATTACTAAAACTTAGAGATAAAAGAGAAGTTATGAGTATTTAGAAAAGTGAGGAAGTAAAGTAAGAAAAGAAGATAGAATTTTAGATTTAGAATTGCTAAAACTTAGAGATAAAAAGAAGTTATGAGTGATTAGAAAAGTGAGGAAGTGAAGTAAGAAAAGAAGATAGAATTTCAGATTTAGAATTACTAAAACTTAGAGATAAAAGAGAAGTTATGAGTATTTAGAAAAGTGAGGAAGTAAAGTAAGAAAAGAAGATAGAATTTCAGATTTAGAATTACTAAAACTTAGAGATAAAAGAGAAGTTATGAGTATTTAGAAAAGTGAGGAAGTAAAGTAAGAAAAGAAGATAGAATTTTAGATTTAGAATTGCTAAAACTTAGAGATAAAAATAAGTTATGAGTGATTAGAAAAGTGAGGAAGTAAAGTAAGAAAAGAAGATAGAAGTTCAGCTTTTAGAATTACTAAAACTTAGAGATAAAAGAGAAGTTATGAGTGATTAGAAAAGTGAGGAAGTAAAGTAAGAAAAGAAGATAGAATTTCAGATTTAGAATTACTAAAACTTAGAGATAAAAGAGAAGTTATGAGTATTTAGAAAAGTGAGGAAGTAAAGTAAGAAAAGAAGATAGAATTTCAGATTTAGAATTACTAAAACTTAGAGATAAAAGAGAAGTTATGAGTATTTAGAAAAGTGAGGAAGTAAAGTAAGAAAAGAAGATAGAATTTCAGATTTAGAATTGCTAAAAATTAGAGATAAAAATAAGTTATGAGTGATTAGAAAAGTGAGGAAGTAAAGTAAGAAAAGAAGATAGAAGTTCAGCTTTTAGAATTACTAAAACTTAGAGATAAAAGAGAAGTTATGAGTGATTAGAAAAGTGAGGAAGTAAAGTAAGAAAAGAAGATAGAATTTCAGATTTAGAATTACTAAAACTTAGAGATAAAAGAGAAGTTATGAGTATTTAGAAAAGTGAGGAAGTAAAGTAAGAAAAGAAGATAGAATTTCAGCTTTTAGAGTTACTAAAACTTAGAGATAAAAAGAAGTGATAAGTATTTAGAAAAGTGAGGAAGTAAAGTAAGAAAAGAAGATAGAATTTCAGATTTAGAATTACTAAAACTTAGAGATAAAAAGAAGTGATAAGTATTTAGAAAAGTGAGGAAGTAAAGTAAGAAAAGAAGATAGAATTTCAGATTTAGAATTACTAAAACTTAGAGATAAAAGAGAAGTTATGAGTGATTAGAAAAGTGAGGAAGTAAAGTAAGAAAAGAAGATAGAATTTCAGATTTAGAATTGCTAAAACTTAGAGATAAAAATAAGTAATAAGTGATTAGAAAAGTGAGGAAGTAAAGTAAGAAAAGAAGATAGAAGTTCAGCTTTTAGAATTACTAAAACTTAGAGATAAAAGAGAAGTTATGAGTGATTAGAAAAGTGAGGAAGTAAAGTAAGAAAAGAAGATAGAATTTCAGATTTAGAATTACTAAAACTTAGAGATAAAAGAGCAGTTATGAGTATTTAGAAAAGTGAGGAAGTAAAGTAAGAAAAGAAGATAGAATTTCTGCTTTTAGAATTACTAAAACTTAGAGATAAAAGAGAAGTTATGAGTGATTAGAAAAGTGAGGAAGTAAAGTAAGAAAAGAAGATAGAATTTCAGATTTAGAATTACTAAAACTTAGAGATAAAAGAGAAGTTATGAGTATTTAGAAAAGTGAGGAAGTAAAGTAAGAAAAGAAGATAGAATTTCAGATTTAGAATTACTAAAACTTAGAGATAAAAGAGAAGTTATGAGTATTTAGAAAAGTGAGGAAGTAAAGTAAGAAAAGAAGATAGAATTTCAGCTTTTAGAGTTACTAAAACTTAGAGATAAAAATAAGTTATGAGTGATTAGAAAAGTGAGGAAGTAAAGTAAGAAAAGAAGATAGAATTTCAGCTTTTAGAGTTACTAAAACTTAGAGATAAAAATAAGTTATGAGTGATTAGAAAAGTGAGGAAGTAAAGTAAGAAAAGAAGATAGAATTTCAGCTTTTAGAGTTACTAAAACTTAGAGATAAAAATAAGTTATGAGTGATTAGAAAAGTGAGGAAGTAAAGTAAGAAAAGAAGATAGAATTTCTGCTTTTAGAATTACTAAAACTTAGAGATAAAAGAGAAGTTATGAGTGATTAGAAAAGTGAGGAAGTAAAGTAAGAAAAGAAGATAGAATTTCAGCTTTTAGAGTTACTAAAACTTAGAGATAAAAGAGAAGTTATGAGTGATTAGAAAAGTGAGGAAGTAAAGTAAGAAAAGAAGATAGAATTTCAGATTTAGAATTACTAAAACTTAGAGATAAAAGAGAAGTTATGAGTGATTAGAAAAGTGAGGAAGTAAAGTAAGAAAAGAAGATAGAATTTCAGATTTAGAATTACTAAAACTTAGAGATAAAAGAGAAGTTATGAGTATTTAGAAAAGTGAGGAAGTAAAGTAAGAAAAGAAGATAGAATTTCAGATTTAGAATTACTAAAACTTAGAGATAAAAGAGAAGTTATGAGTATTTAGAAAAGTGAGGAAGTGAAGTAAGAAAAGAAGATAGAATTTCAGATTTAGAATTGCTAAAACTTAGAGATAAAAATAAGTTATGAGTGATTAGAAAAGTGAGGAAGTAAAGTAAGAAAAGAAGATAGAAGTTCAGCTTTTAGAATTACTAAAACTTAGAGATAAAAGAGAAGTTATGAGTGATTAGAAAAGTGAGGAAGTAAAGTAAGAAAAGAAGATAGAATTTCAGATTTAGAATTACTAAAACTTAGAGATAAAAGAGAAGTTATGAGTATTTAGAAAAGTGAGGAAGTAAAGTAAGAAAAGAAGATAGAATTTCAGATTTAGAATTACTAAAACTTAGAGATAAAAGAGAAGTTATGAGTATTTAGAAAAGTGAGGAAGTAAAGTAAGAAAAGAAGATAGAATTTCAGATTTAGAATTACTAAAACTTAGAGATAAAAAGAAGTGATAAGTATTTAGAAAAGTGAGGAAGTAAAGTAAGAAAAGAAGATAGAATTTCAGATTTAGAATTACTAAAACTTAGAGATAAAAGAGAAGTTATGAGTATTTAGAAAAGTGAGGAAGTAAAGTAAGAAAAGAAGATAGAATTTCAGATTTAGAATTACTAAAACTTAGAGATAAAAAGAAGTGATAAGTATTTAGAAAAGTGAGGAAGTAAAGTAAGAAAAGAAGATAGAAGTTCAGCTTTTAGAGTTACTAAAACTTAGAGATAAAAATAAGTAATAAGTGATTAGAAAAGTGAGGAAGTAAAGTAAGAAAAGAAGATAGAAGTTCAGCTTTTAGAATTACTAAAACTTAGAGATAAAAATAAGTTATGAGTGATTAGAAAAGTGAGGAAGTAAAGTAAGAAAAGAAGATAGAAGTTCAGATTTAGAATTACTAAAACTTAGAGATAAAAGAGAAGTTATTAGTGATTAGAAAAGTGAGGAAGTAAAGTAAGAAAAGAAGATAGAATTTCAGATTTAGAATTGCTAAAACTTAGAGATAAAAATAAGTAATAAGTGATTAGAAAAGTGAGGAAGTAAAGTAAGAAAAGAAGATAGAAGTTCAGCTTTTAGAATTACTAAAACTTAGAGATAAAAGAGAAGTTATGAGTGATTAGAAAAGTGAGGAAGTAAAGTAAGAAAAGAAGATAGAATTTCAGATTTAGAATTACTAAAACTTAGAGATAAAAGAGCAGTTATGAGTATTTAGAAAAGTGAGGAAGTAAAGTAAGAAAAGAAGATAGAATTTCAGATTTAGAATTACTAAAACTTAGAGATAAAAGAGAAGTTATGAGTATTTAGAAAAGTGAGGAAGTAAAGTAAGAAAAGAAGATAGAATTTCAGATTTAGAATTGCTAAAACTTAGAGATAAAAGAGAAGTTATGAGTGATTAGAAAAGTGAGGAAGTAAAGTAAGAAAAGAAGATAGAATTTCAGATTTAGAATTACTAAAACTTAGAGATAAAAGAGAAGTTATGAGTATTTAGAAAAGTGAGGAAGTAAAGTAAGAAAAGAAGATAGAATTTCAGCTTTTAGAGTTACTAAAACTTAGAGATAAAAAGAAGTGATAAGTATTTAGAAAAGTGAGGAAGTAAAGTAAGAAAAGAAGATAGAATTTCAGATTTAGAATTACTAAAACTTAGAGATAAAAAGAAGTGATAAGTATTTAGAAAAGTGAGGAAGTAAAGTAAGAAAAGAAGATAGAATTTCAGATTTAGAATTACTAAAACTTAGAGATAAAAGAGAAGTTATGAGTATTAAGAAAAGTGAGGAAGTAAAGTAAGAAAAGAAGATAGAATTTCAGCTTTTAGAGTTACTAAAACTTAGAGATAAAAATAAGTTATGAGTGATTAGAAAAGTGAGGAAGTAAAGTAAGAAAAGAAGATAGAATTTCAGCTTTTAGAGTTACTAAAACTTAGAGATAAAAATAAGTTATGAGTGATTAGAAAAGTGAGGAAGTAAAGTAAGAAAAGAAGATAGAATTTCAGCTTTTAGAATTACTAAAACTTAGAGATAAAAGAGAAGTTATGAGTATTTAGTAAAGTGAGGAAGTGAAGTAAGAAAAGAAGATAGAATTACAGCTTTTAAAGTTACTAAAACTTAGAGATAAAAATAAGTAATAAGTGATTAGAAAAGTGAGGAAGTAAAGTAAGAAAAGAAGATAGAATTTCAGATTTAGAATTACTAAAAACTTAGAGATAAAAGAGAAGTTATGAGTGATTAGAAAAGTGAGGAAGTAAAGTAAGAAAAGAAGATAGAATTTTAGCTTTTAGAATTACTAAAACTTAGAGATAAAAACAAGTTATAAGTATTTAGAAAAGTGAGGAAGTAAAGTAAGAAAAGAAGAATAGAATTTCAGATTTAGAATTACTAAAACTTAGAGATAAAAGAGAAGTTATGAGTATTTAGAAATGTGAGGAAGTAAAGTAAGAAAAAAAGATAGAATTTTAGCTATTAGAATTACTAAAACTTAGAGATAAAAAGAAGTGATAAGTATTTAGAAAAGTGAGGAAGTAAAGTAAGAAAAGAAGATAGAATTTCAGATTTAGAATTACTAAAACTTAGAGATAAAAGAGAAGTGATAAGTATTAAGAAAAGTGAGGAAGTAAAGTAAGAAAAGAAGATAGAATTTCAGATTTAGAATTGCTAAAACTTAGAGATAAAAAGAAGTGATAAGTATTTAGAAAAGTGAGGAAGTAAAGTAAGAAAAGAAGATAGAATTTCAGATTTAGAATTACTAAAACTTAGAGATAAAAAGAAGTTATGAGTATTAAGAAAAGTGAGGAAGTAAAGTAAGAAAAGAAGATAGAATTTCAGCTTTTGAATTACTAAACTTAGAGATAAAAAGAAGTTATGAGTATTTAGAAAAGTGAGGAAGTAAAGTAAGAAAAGAAGATAGAATTTCAGATTTAGAATTACTAAAACTTAGAGATAAAAGAGAAGTTATGAGTGATTAGAAAAGTGAGGAAGTAAAGTAAGAAAAGAAGATAGAATTTCAGCTTTTAGAATTACTAAAACTTAGAGATAAAAAGAAGTGATAAGTATTTAGAAAAGTGAGGAAGTAAAGTAAGAAAAGAAGATAGAATTTCAGATTTAGAATTACTAAAACTTAGAGATAAAAAGAAGTTATGAGTATTAAGAAAAGTGAGGAAGTAAAGTAAGAAAAAAAGATAGAATTTTAGCTATTAGAATTACTAAAACTTAGAGATAAAAAGAAGTGATAAGTATTTAGAAAAGTGAGGAAGTAAAGTAAGAAAAGAAGATAGAATTTTAGCTTTTAGAATTACTAAAACTTAGAGATAAAAGAGAAGTTATAAGTATTTAGAAAAGTGAGGAAGTAAAGTAAGAAAAGAAGATAGAATTTCAGATTTAGAATTACTAAAACTTAGAGATAAAAGAGAAGTTATGAGTATTTAGAAAAGTGAGGAAGTGAAGTAAGAAAAGAAGATAATATTTCAGATTTAGAATTACTAAAACTTAGATATAAAAGAGAAGTTATGAGTGATTAGAAAAGTGAGGAAGTAAAGTAAGAAAAGAAGATAGAATTTCAGCTTTTAGAATTACTAAAACTTAGAGATAAAAAGAAGTGATAAGTATTTAGAAAAGTGAGGAAGTAAAGTAAGAAAAGAAGATAGAATTTTAGCTTTTAGAATTACTAAAACTTAGAGATAAAAGAGAAGTTATGAGTATTTAGAAATGTGAGGAAGTAAAGTAAGAAAAGAAGATAGAATTTCAGATTTAGAATTACTAAAACTTAGAGATAAAAAGAAGTTATGAGTATTAAGAAAAGTGAGGAAGTAAAGTAAGAAAAGAAGATAGAATTTCAGATTTAGAATTACTAAAACTTAGAGATAAAAGAGAAGTTATGAGTATTTAGAAAAGTGAGGAAGTAAAGTAAGAAAAGAAGATAGAATTTCAGATTTAGAATTACTAAAACTTAGATATAAAAGAGAAGTTATGAGTGATTAGAAAAGTGAGGAAGTAAAGTAAGAAAAGAAGATAGAATTTCAGATTTAGAATTACTAAAACTTAGAGATAAAAAGAAGTTATGAGTATTAAGAAAAGTGAGGAAGTAAAGTAAGAAAAAAAGATAGAATTTTAGCTATTAGAATTACTAAAACTTAGAGATAAAAAGAAGTGATAAGTATTTAGAAAAGTGAGGAAGTAAAGTAAGAAAAGAAGATAGAATTTCAGATTTAGAATTGCAAAAACTTAGAGATAAAAAGAAGTTATGAGTATTTAGAAATGTGAGGAAGTAAAGTAAGAAAAGAAGATAGAATTTTAGCTTTTAGAATTGCTAAAACTTAGAGATAAAAAGAAGTGATAAGTATTTAGAAAAGTGAGGAAGTAAAGTAAGAAAAGAAGATAGAATTTTAGCTTTTAGAATTACTAAAACTTAGAGATAAAAACAAGTTATGAGTATTTAGAAAAGTGAGGAAGTAAAGTAAGAAAAGAAGATAGAATTTCAGATTTAGAATTACTAAAACTTAGAGATAAAAAGAAGTTATGAGTATTAAGAAATGTGAGGAAGTAAAGTAAGAAAAGAAGATAGAATTTTAGCTTTTAGAATTAATAAAACTTAGAGATAAAAGAGAAGTTATTAGTGATTAGAAAAGTGAGGAAGTAAAGTAAGAAAAGAAGATAGAATTTCAGCTTTTAGAATTACTTAAACTTAGAGATAAAAAGAAGTGATAAGTATTTAGAAAAGTGAGGAAGTAAAGTAAGAAAAGAAGATAGAATTACAGCTTTTAGAATTGCTAAAACTTAGAGATAAAAGAGAAGTTATGAGTATTTAGAAAAGTGAGGAAGTAAAGTAAGAAAAGAAGATAGAAGTTCAGATTTAGAATTGCTAAAACTTAGAGATAAAAAGAAGTTATGAGTATTAATAAAGTGAGGAAGTAAAGTAAGAAAGGAAGATAGAATTTCAGATTTAGAATTACTAAAACTTAGAGATAAAAAGAAGTTATGAGTATTTAGAAATGTGAGGAAGTAAAGTAAGAAAAGAAGATAGAATTTTAGCTTTTAGAATTACTAAAACTTAGAGATAAAAGAGAAGTTATGAGTATTTAGAAATGTGAGGAAGTAAAGTAAGAAAAGAAGATAGAATTTCAGATTTAGAATTACTAAAACTTAGAGATAAAAAGAAGTGATAAGTACTTAGAAATGTGAGGAAGTAAAGTAAGAAAAGAAGATAGAATTTCAGATTTAGAATTACTAAAACTTAGAGATAAAAACAAGTTATAAGTATTTAGAAAAGTGAGGAAGTAAAGTAAGAAAAGAAGATAGAATTTCTGATTTAGAGTTACTAAAACTTAGAGTCAAAAGAGAAGTTATGAGTATTTAGAAATGTGAGGAAGTAAAGTAAGAAAAGAAGATAGAATTTCAGATTTAGAATTACTAAAACTTAGAGATAAAAAGAAGTTATGAGTATTAAGAAAAGTGAGGAAGTAAAGTAAGAAAAAAAGATAGAATTTTAGCTATTAGAATTACTAAAACTTAGAGATAAAAAGAAGTGATAAGTATTTAGAAAAGTGAGGAAGTAAAGTAAGAAAAGAAGATAGAATTTCAGATTTAGAATTGCAAAAACTTAGAGATAAAAAGAAGTTATGAGTATTTAGAAATGTGAGGAAGTAAAGTAAGAAAAGAAGATAGAATTTTAGCTTTTAGAATTGCTAAAACTTAGAGATAAAAAGAAGTGATAAGTATTTAGAAAAGTGAGGAAGTAAAGTAAGAAAAGAAGATAGAATTTTAGCTTTTAGAATTACTAAAACTTAGAGATAAAAACAAGTTATGAGTATTTAGAAAAGTGAGGAAGTAAAGTAAGAAAAGAAGATAGAATTTCAGATTTAGAATTACTAAAACTTAGAGATAAAAAGAAGTTATGAGTATTAAGAAATGTGAGGAAGTAAAGTAAGAAAAGAAGATAGAATTTTAGCTTTTAGAATTAATAAAACTTAGAGATAAAAGAGAAGTTATTAGTGATTAGAAAAGTGAGGAAGTAAAGTAAGAAAAGAAGATAGAATTTCAGCTTTTAGAATTACTAAAACTTAGAGATAAAAAAGAAGTTATGAGTGATTAGAAAAGTGAGGAAGTAAAGTAAGAAAAGAAGATAGAATTTCAGCTTTTAGAATTACTAAAACTTAGAGATAAAAAGAAGTGATAAGTATTTAGAAAAGTGAGGAAGTAAAGTAAGAAAAGAAGATAGAATTTCAGATTTAGAATTACTAAAACTTAGATATAAAAGAGAAGTTATGAGTGATTAGAAAAGTGAGGAAGTAAAGTAAGAAAAGAAGATAGAATTTCAGCTTTTAGAATTACTTAAACTTAGAGATAAAAAGAAGTGATAAGTATTTAGAAAAGTGAGGAAGTAAAGTAAGAAAAGAAGATAGAATTACAGCTTTTAGAAGTACTAAAACTTAGAGATAAAAGAGAAGTTATGAGTATTTAGAAAAGTGAGGAAGTAAAGTAAGAAAAGAAGATAGAATTTCAGATTTAGAATTACTAAAACTTAGAGATAAAAGAGAAGTTATGAGTGATTAGAAAAGTGAGGAAGTAAAGTAAGAAAAGAAGATAGGAATTTCAGCTTTTAGATCTACTAAAACTTAGAGATAAAAAGAAGTTATGAGTATTTAGAAAAGTGAGGAAGTAAAGTAAGAAAAGAAGATAGAATTTCAGATTTAGAATTACTAAAACTTAGAGATAAAAAGAAGTGATAAGTATTTAGAAAAGTGAGGAAGTAAAGTAAGAAAAGAAGATAGAATTTCAGCTTTTAGAATTACTAAAACTTAGAGATAAAAAGAAGTTATGAGTATTAAGAAAAGTGAGGAAGTAAAGTAAGAAAAGAAGATAGAAGTTCAGCTTTTAGAAGTACTAAAACTTAGAGATAAAAGAGAAGTTATGAGTGATTAAGAAAAGTGAGGAAGTAAAGTAAGAAAAGAAGATAGAATTTCAGATTTAGAATTACTAAAACTTAGAGATAAAAGAGAAGTTATGAGTATTTAGAAAAGTGAGGAAGTAAAGTAAGAAAAGAAGATAGAATTTCAGATTTAGAATTACTAAAACTTAGAGATAAAAGAGAAGTTATGAGTGATTAGAAAAGTGAGGAAGTAAAGTAAGAAAAGAAGATAGAATTTCAGCTTTTAGAATTACTAAAACTTAGAGATAAAAGAAGTTATGAGTGATTAGAAAAGTGAGGAAGTAAAGTAAGAAAAGAAGATAGAATTTCAGATTTAGAATTACTAAAACTTAGAGATAAAAAGAAGTGATAAGTATTTAGAAAAAGTGAGGAAGTAAAGTAAGAAAAGAAGATAGAATTTCAGATTTAGAATTGCTAAAACTTAGAGATAAAAAGAAGTGATAAGTATTTAGAAAAGTGAGGAAGTAAAGTAAGAAAAGAAGATAGAATTTCAGATTTAGAATTACTAAAACTTAGAGATAAAAAGAAGTTATGAGTATTAAGAAAAGTGAGGAAGTAAAGTAAGAAAAGAAGATAGAATTTCAGCTTTTGAATTACTAAAACTTAGAGATAAAAAGAAGTTATGAGTATTTAGAAAAGTGAGGAAGTAAAGTAAGAAAAGAAGATAGAATTTCAGATTTAGAATTACTAAAACTTAGAGATAAAAGAGAAGTTATGAGTGATTAGAAAAGTGAGGAAGTAAAGTAAGAAAAGAAGATAGAATTTCAGCTTTTAGAATTACTAAAACTTAGAGATAAAAAGAAGTGATAAGTATTTAGAAAAGTGAGGAAGTAAAGTAAGAAAAGAAGATAGAATTTCAGATATAGAATTACTAAAACTTAGAGATAAAAAGAAGTTATGAGTATTAAGAAAAGTGAGGAAGTAAAGTAAGAAAAAAAGATAGAATTTTAGCTATTAGAATTACTAAAACTTAGAGATAAAAAGAAGTGATAAGTATTTAGAAAAGTGAGGAAGTAAAGTAAGAAAAGAAGATAGAATTTTAGCTTTTAGAATTACTAAAACTTAGAGATAAAAGAGAAGTTATAAGTATTTAGAAAAGTGAGGAAGTAAAGTAAGAAAAGAAGATAGAATTTCAGATTTAGAATTACTAAAACTTAGAGATAAAAGAGAAGTTATGAGTATTTAGAAAAGTGAGGAAGTGAAGTAAGAAAAGAAGATAGAATTTCAGATTTAGAATTACTAAAACTTAGATATAAAAGAGAAGTTATGAGTGATTAGAAAAGTGAGGAAGTAAAGTAAGAAAAGAAGATAGAATTTCAGCTTTTAGAATTACTAAAACTTAGAGATAAAAAGAAGTGATAAGTATTTAGAAAAGTGAGGAAGTAAAGTAAGAAAAGAAGATAGAATTTTAGCTTTTAGAATTACTAAAACTTAGAGATAAAAGAGAAGTTATGAGTATTTAGAAATGTGAGGAAGTAAAGTAAGAAAAGAAGATAGAATTTCAGATTTAGAATTACTAAAACTTAGAGATAAAAAGAAGTTATGAGTATTAAGAAAAGTGAGGAAGTAAAGTAAGAAAAGAAGATAGAATTTCAGATTTAGAATTACTAAAACTTAGAGATAAAAGAGAAGTTATGAGTATTTAGAAAAGTGAGGAAGTAAAGTAAGAAAAGAAGATAGAATTTCAGATTTAGAATTACTAAAACTTAGATATAAAAGAGAAGTTATGAGTGATTAGAAAAGTGAGGAAGTAAAGTAAGAAAAGAAGATAGAATTTCAGCTTTTAGAATTACTAAAACTTAGAGATAAAAAGAAGTGATAAGTATTTAAAAAAGTGAGGAAGTAAAGTAAGAAAAGAAGATAGAATTTCAGATTTAGAATTACTAAAACTTAGATATAAAAGAGAAGTTATGAGTGATTAGAAAAGTGAGGAAGTAAAGTAAGAAAAGAAGATAGAATTTCAGCTTTTAGAATTACTTAAACTTAGAGATAAAAAGAAAGTGATAAGTATTTAGAAAAGTGAGGAAGTAAAGTAAGAAAAGAAGATAGAATTTCAGATTTAGAATTGCTAAAACTTAGAGATAAAAAGAAGTGATAAGTATTTAGAAAAGTGAGGAAGTAAAGTAAGAAAAGAAGATAGAATTTCAGATTTAGAATTACTAAAACTTAGAGATAAAAAGAAGTGATAAGTATTTAGAAAAGTGAGGAAGTAAAGTAAGAAAAGAAGATAGAAGTTCAGCTTTTAGAATTACTAAAACTTAGATATAAAAGAGAAGTTATAAGTATTTAGAAAAGTGAGGAAGTAAAGTAAGAAAAGAAGATAGAATTTCAGATATAGAATTACTAAAACTTAGAGATAAAAAGAAGTGATAAGTACTTAGAAAAGTGAGGAAGTAAAGTAAGAAAAGAAGATAGAATTACAGCTTTTGGAATTACTAAAACTTAGAGATAAAAGAGAAGTTATGAGTGATTAGAAAAGTGAGGAAGTAAAGTAAGAAAAGAAGATAGAATTTTAGCTTTTAGAATTACTAAAACTTAGAGATAAAAGAGAAGTTATGAGTATTTAGAAATGTGAGGAAGTAAAGTAAGAAAAGAAGATAGAATTTCAGATTTAGAGTTACTAAAACTTAGAGTCAAAAGAGAAGTTATGAGTATTTAGAAATGTGAGGAAGTAAAGTAAGAAAAGAAGATAGAATTTTAGCTATTAGAATTACTAAAACTTAGAGATAAAAAGAAGTTATGAGTATTAAGAAAAGTGAGGAAGTAAAGTAAGAAAAAAAGATAGAATTTTAGCTATTAGAATTACTAAAACTTAGAGATAAAAAGAAGTGATAAGTATTTAGAAAAGTGAGGAAGTAAAGTAAGAAAAGAAGATAGAATTTCAGATTTAGAATTGCAAAAACTTAGAGATAAAAAGAAGTTATGAGTATTTAGAAATGTGAGGAAGTAAAGTAAGAAAAGAAGATAGAATTTTAGCTTTTAGAATTGCTAAAACTTAGAGATAAAAAGAAGTGATAAGTATTTAGAAAGTGAGGAAGTAAAGTAAGAAAAGAAGATAGAATTTTTAGCTTTTAGAATTACTAAAACTTAGAGATAAAAACAAGTTATGAGTATTTAGAAAAGTGAGGAAGTAAAGTAAGAAAAGAAGATAGAATTTCAGATTTAGAATTACTAAAACTTAGAGATAAAAAGAAGTTATGAGTATTAAGAAATGTGAGGAAGTAAAGTAAGAAAAGAAGATAGAATTTTAGCTTTTAGAATTAATAAAACTTAGAGATAAAAGAGAAGTTATTAGTGATTAGAAAAGTGAGGAAGTAAAGTAAGAAAAGAAGATAGAATTTCAGCTTTTAGAATTACTAAAACTTAGAGATAAAAAAGAAGTTATGAGTATTAAGAAAAGTGAGGAAGTAAAGTAAGAAAAGAAGATAGAATTTCAGCTTTTAGAATTACTTAAACTTAGAGATAAAAAGAAGTGATAAGTATTTAGAAAAGTGAGGAAGTAAAGTAAGAAAAGAAGATAGAATTTCAGATTTAGAATTACTAAAACTTAGATATAAAAGAGAAGTTATGAGTGATTAGAAAAGTGAGGAAGTAAAGTAAGAAAAGAAGATAGAATTTCAGCTTTTAGAATTACTTAAACTTAGAGATAAAAAGAAGTGATAAGTATTTAGAAAAGTGAGGAAGTAAAGTAAGAAAAGAAGATAGAATTACAGCTTTTAGAAGTACTAAAACTTAGAGATAAAAGAGAAGTTATGAGTATTTAGAAAAGTGAGGAAGTAAAGTAAGAAAAGAAGATAGAATTTCAGATTTAGAATTACTAAAACTTAGAGATAAAAGAGAAGTTATGAGTGATTAGAAAAGTGAGGAAGTAAAGTAAGAAAAGAAGATAGAATTTCAGCTTTTAGATCTACTAAAACTTAGAGATAAAAAGAAGTTATGAGTATTTAGAAAAGTGAGGAAGTAAAGTAAGAAAAGAAGATAGAATTTCAGATTTAGAATTACTAAAACTTAGAGATAAAAAGAAGTGATAAGTATTTAGAAAAGTGAGGAAGTAAAGTAAGAAAAGAAGATAGAATTTCAGCTTTTAGAATTACTAAAACTTAGAGATAAAAAAGAAGTTATGAGTATTAAGAAAAGTGAGGAAGTAAAGTAAGAAAAGAAGATAGAAGTTCAGCTTTTAGAAGTACTAAAACTTAGAGATAAAAGAGAAGTTATGAGTGATTAAGAAAAGTGAGGAAGTAAAGTAAGAAAAGAAGATAGAATTTCAGATTTAGAATTACTAAACTTAGAGATAAAAGAGAAGTTATGAGTATTTAGAAAAGTGAGGAAGTAAAGTAAGAAAAGAAGATAGAATTTCAGATTTAGAATTACTAAAACTTAGAGATAAAAGAGAAGTTATGAGTGATTAGAAAAGTGAGGAAGTAAAGTAAGAAAAAAAGATAGAATTTTAGCTATTAGAATTACTAAAACTTAGAGATAAAAAGAAGTTATGAGTGATTAGAAAAGTGAGGAAGTAAAGTAAGAAAAGAAGATAGAATTTCAGATTTAGAATTACTAAAACTTAGAGATAAAAAGAAGTGATAAGTATTTAGAAAAAGTGAGGAAGTAAAGTAAGAAAAGAAGATAGAATTTCAGCTTTTAGAATTACTAAAACTTAGAGATAAAAAGAAGTGATAAGTATTTAGAAAAGTGAGGAAGTAAAGTAAGAAAAGAAGATAGAAGTTCAGCTTTTAGAATTACTAAAACTTAGATATAAAAGAGAAGTTATAAGTATTTAGAAAAGTGAGGAAGTAAAGTAAGAAAAGAAGATAGAATTTCAGATATAGAATTACTAAAACTTAGAGATAAAAAGAAGTGATAAGTACTTAGAAAAGTGAGGAAGTAAAGTAAGAAAAGAAGATAGAATTACAGCTTTTGGAATTACTAAAACTTAGAGATAAAAGAGAAGTTATGAGTGATTAGAAAAGTGAGGAAGTAAAGTAAGAAAAGAAGATAGAATTTTAGCTTTTAGAATTACTAAAACTTAGAGATAAAAGAGAAGTTATGAGTATTTAGAAATGTGAGGAAGTAAAGTAAGAAAAGAAGATAGAATTTCAGATTTAGAATTACTAAAACTTAGAGATAAAAAGAAGTTATGAGTATTTAGAAATGTGAGGAAGTAAAGTAAGAAAAGAAGATAGAATTTCAGCTTTTAGAGTTACTAAAACTTAGAGATAAAAAGAAGTGATAAGTATTTAGAAAAGTGAGGAAGTAAAGTAAGAAAAAAAGATAGAATTTCTGATTTAGAGTTACTAAAACTTAGAGATAAAAGAGAAGTTATGAGTATTTAGAAATGTGAGGAAGTAAAGTAAGAAAAGAAGATAAAATTTCAGCTTTTAGAATTGCTAAAACTTAGAGATAAAAAGAAGTGATAAGTATTTAGAAAAGTGAGGAATTAAAGTAAGAAAAGAAGATAGGAATTTCAGCTTTTAGAATTACTAAAACTTAGAGATAAAAAGAAGTTATGAGTGATTAGAAAAGTGAGGAAGTAAAGTAAGAAAAGAAGATAGAATTTCAGATTTAGAATTACTAAAACTTAGAGATAAAAAGAAGTTATGAGTATTTAGAAAAGTGAGGAAGTAAAGTAAGAAAAGAAGATAGACTTTCAGATTTAGAATTACTAAAACTTAGAGATAAAAAGAAGTTATGAGTATTTAGAAATGTGAGGAAGTAAAGTAAGAAAAGAAGATAGAATTTCAGATTTAGAATTGCAAAAACTTAGAGATAAAAAGAAGTGATAAGTATTTAGAAAAGTGAGGAAGTAAAGTAAGAAAAGAAGATAGAATTTCAGATTTAGAATTACTAAAACTTAGAGATAAAAAGAAGTTATGAGTGATTAGAAAAGTGAGGAAGTAAAGTAAGAAAAGAAGATAGAATTTCAGCTTTTAGAATTACTAAAACTTAGAGATAAAAAAGAAGTTATGAGTATTAAGAAAAGTGAGGAAGTAAAGTAAGAAAAGAAGATAGAAGTTCAGCTTTTAGAAGTACTAAAACTTAGAGATAAAAGAGAAGTTATGAGTGATTAAGAAAAGTGAGGAAGTAAAGTAAGAAAAGAAGATAGAATTTTCAGATTTAGAATTGCTAAAACTTAGAGATAAAAAGAAGTGATAAGTATTTAGAAAAGTGAGGAAGTAAAGTAAGAAAAGAAGATAGAATTTCAGCTTTTAGAATTACTAAAACTTAGAGATAAAAAAGAAGTTATGAGTATTAAGAAAAGTGAGGAGTAAAGTAAGAAAAGAAGATAGAATTTCAGCTTTTAGAATTACTAAAACTTAGAGATAAAAAGAAGTGATAAGTATTTAGAAAAGTGAGGAAGTAAAGTAAGAAAAGAAGATAGAAGTTCAGCTTTTAGAATTACTAAAACTTAGATATAAAAGAGAAGTTATAAGTATTTAGAAAAGTGAGGAAGTAAAGTAAGAAAAGAAGATAGAATTTCAGATATAGAATTACTAAAACTTAGAGATAAAAAGAAGTGATAAGTACTTAGAAAAGTGAGGAAGTAAAGTAAGAAAAGAAGATAGAAGTTCAGCTTTTAGAAGTACTAAAACTTAGAGATAAAAGAGAAGTTATGAGTGATTAAGAAAAGTGAGGAAGTAAAGTAAGAAAAGAAGATAGAATTTCAGATTTAGAATTGCTAAAACTTAGAGATAAAAGAGAAGTGATAAGTATTTAGAAAAGTGAGGAAGTAAAGTAAGAAAAGAAGATAGAATTTCAGATTTAGAATTACTAAAACTTAGAGATAAAAGAGAAGTTATGAGTATTTAGAAATGTGAGGAAGTAAAGTAAGAAAAGAAGATAGAATTTCAGCTTTTAGAATTACTAAAACTTAGAGATAAAAAGAAGTTATGAGTATTAAGAAAAGTGAGGAAGTAAAGTAAGAAAAGAAGATAGACTTTCAGATTAGAATTACTAAAACTTAGAGATAAAAAAGAAGTTATGAGTATTTAGAAATGTGAGGAAGTAAAGTAAGAAAAGAAGATAGAATTTCAGCTTTTAGAGTTACTAAAACTTAGAGATAAAAAGAAGTGATAAGTATTTAGAAAAGTGAGGAAGTAAAGTAAGAAAAAAGATAGAATTTCTGATTTAGAGTTACTAAAACTTAGAGATAAAAGAGAAGTGATAAGTATTTAGAAAAGTGAGGAAGTAAAGTAAGAAAAGAAGATAGAATTACAGCTTTTAGAATTGCTAAAACTTAGAGATAAAAGAGAAGTTATGAGTGATTAGAAAAGTGAGGAAGTAAAGTAAGAAAAGAAGATAGAATTTTTAGCTTTTAGAATTACTAAAACTTAGAGATAAAAGAGAAGTTATGAGTATTAAGAAAAGTGAGGAAGTAAAGTAATAAAAGAAGATAGAATTTCAGCTTTTAGAATTACTAAAACTTAGAGATAAAAGAGAAGTGATAAGTATTTAGAAAAGTGAGGAAGTAAAGTAAGAAAAGAAGATAGAATTTTAGCTTTTAGAATTACTAAAACTTAGAGATAAAGAGAAGTTATGAGTATTTAGAAAAGTGAGGAAGTAAAGTAAGAAAAGAAGATAGACTTTCAGATTTAGAATTACTAAAACTTAGAGATAAAAGAGAAGTTATGAGTGATTAGAAAAGTGAGGAAGTAAAGTAAGAAAAGAAGATAGAATTTCAGATTTAGAGTTACTAAAACTTAGAGATAAAAGAGAAGTGATAAGTATTTAGAAAAGTGAGGAAGTAAAGTAAGAAAAGAAGATAGAAGTTCAGCTTTTAGAAGTACTAAAACTTAGAGATAAAAAGAAGTTATGAGTATTTAGAAAAGTGAGGAAGTAAAGTAAGAAAAGAAGATAGAATTTCAGATTTAGAATTACTAAAACTTAGAGATAAAGAGAAGTTATGAGTGATTAAGAAAAGTGAGGAAGTAAAGTAAGAAAAGAAGATAGAATTTCAGATTTAGAATTGCTAAAACTTAGAGATAAAAAGAAGTGATAAGTATTTAGAAAAGTGAGGAAGTAAAGTAAGAAAAGAAGATAGAATTTCAGCTTTTAGAATTACTAAAACTTAGAGATAAAAAAGAAGTTATGAGTATTAAGAAAAGTGAGGAAGTAAAGTAAGAAAAGAAGATAGAATTTCAGCTTTTAGAATTACTAAAACTTAGAGATAAAAAGAAGTGATAAGTATTTAGAAAAGTGAGGAAGTAAAGTAAGAAAAGAAGATAGAAGTTCAGCTTTTAGAATTACTAAAACTTAGATATAAAAGAGAAGTTATAAGTATTTAGAAAAAGTGAGGAAGTAAAGTAAGAAAAGAAGATAGAATTTCAGATATAGAATTACTAAAACTTAGAGATAAAAAGAAGTGATAAGTACTTAGAAAAGTGAGGAAGTAAAGTAAGAAAAGAAGATAGAAGTTCAGCTTTTAGAAGTACTAAAACTTAGAGATAAAAGAGAAGTTATGAGTGATTAAGAAAAGTGAGGAAGTAAAGTAAGAAAAGAAGATAGAATTTCAGATTTAGAATTGCTAAAACTTAGAGATAAAAGAGAAGTGATAAGTATTTAGAAAAGTGAGGAAGTAAAGTAAGAAAAGAAGATAGAATTTCAGATTTAGAATTACTAAAACTTAGAGATAAAGAGAAAGTTATGAGTATTTAGAAATGTGAGGAAGTAAAGTAAGAAAAGAAGATAGAATTTCAGATTTAGAATTACTAAAACTTAGAGATAAAAAGAAGTTATGAGTATTAAGAAAAGTGAGGAAGTAAAGTAAGAAAAGAAGATAGACTTTCAGATTTAGAATTACTAAAACTTAGAGATAAAAAGAAGTTATGAGTGATTAGAAAAGTGAGGAAGTAAAGTAAGAAAAGAAGATAGAATTTCAGCTTTTAGAATTACTAAAACTTAGAGATAAAAAAGAAGTTATGAGTATTAAGAAAAGTGAGGAAGTAAAGTAAGAAAAGAAGATAGAAGTTCAGCTTTTAGAAGTACTAAAACTTAGAGATAAAAGAGAAGTTATGAGTGATTAAGAAAAGTGAGGAAGTAAAGTAAGAAAAGAAGATAGAATTTCAGATTTAGAATTACTAAAACTTAGAGATAAAAAGAAGTTATGAGTGATTAGAAAAGTGAGGAAGTAAAGTAAGAAAAGAAGATAGAATTTCAGATTTAGAATTACTAAAACTTAGAGATAAAAATAAGTTATGAGTGATTAGAAAAGTGAGGAAGTAAAGTAAGAAAAGAAGATAGAAGTTCAGCTTTTAGAATTACTAAAACTTAGAGATAAAAGAGAAGTTATGAGTGATTAGAAAAGTGAGGAAGTAAAGTAAGAAAAGAAGATAGAATTTCAGATTTAGAATTACTAAAACTTAGAGATAAAAAGAAGTGATAAGTATTTAGAAAAGTGAGGAAGTAAAGTAAGAAAAGAAGATAGAATTTCAGCTTTTAGAATTACTAAAACTTAGAGATAAAAAAGAAGTTATGAGTATTAAGAAAAGTGAGGAAGTAAAGTAAGAAAAGAAGATAGAAGTTCAGCTTTTAGAAGTACTAAAACTTAGAGATAAAAGAGAAGTGATAAGTATTTAGAAAAGTGAGGAAGTAAAGTAAGAAAAGAAGATAGAAGTTCAGCTTTTAGAAGTACTAAAACTTAGAGATAAAAGAGAAGTTATGAGTGATTAAGAAAAGTGAGGAAGTAAAGTAAGAAAAGAAGATAGAATTTCAGATTTAGAATTACTAAAACTTAGAGATAAAAGAGAAGTGATAAGTATTTAGAAAAGTGAGGAAGTAAAGTAAGAAAAGAAGATAGACTTTCAGATTTAGAATTACTAAAACTTAGAGATAAAAAGAAGTTATGAGTGATTAGAAAAGTGAGGAAGTAAAGTAAGAAAAGAAGATAGAATTTTAGCTTTAGAATTGCTAAAACTTAGAGATAAAAAGAAGTTATGAGTGATTAGAAAAGTGAGGAAGTAAAGTAAGAAAAGAAGATAGAATTTCAGATTTAGAATTACTAAAACTTAGAGATAAAAAGAAGTGATAAGTATTTAGAAAAGTGAGGAAGTAAAGTAAGAAAAGAAGATAGAATTTCAGCTTTTAGAATTACTAAAACTTAGAGATAAAAAAGAAGTTATGAGTATTAAGAAAAGTGAGGAAGTAAAGTAAGAAAAGAAGATAGAATTTCAGCTTTTAGAATTACTAAAACTTAGAGATAAAAAGAAGTGATAAGTATTTAGAAAAGTGAGGAAGTAAAGTAAGAAAAGAAGATAGACTTTCAGATTTAGAATTACTAAAACTTAGAGATAAAAAGAAGTTATAAGTATTTAGAAAAGTGAGGAAGTAAAGTAAGAAAAGAAGATAGAAATTTCAGATATAGAATTACTAAAACTTAGAGATAAAAAGAAGTGATAAGTACTTAGAAAAGTGAGGAAGTAAAGTAAGAAAAGAAGATAGAAGTTCAGCTTTTAGAAGTACTAAAACTTAGAGATAAAAGAGAAGTTATGAGTGATTAAGAAAAGTGAGGATGTAAAGTAAGAAAAGAAGATAGAATTTCAGATTTAGAATTGCTAAAACTTAGAGATAAAAGAGAAGTGATAAGTATTTAGAAAAGTGAGGAAGTAAAGTAAGAAAAGAAGATAGAATTTCAGATTTAGAATTACTAAAACTTAGAGATAAAAGAGAAGTTATGAGTATTTAGAAATGTGAGGAAGTAAAGTAAGAAAAGAAGATAGAATTTCAGATTTAGAATTACTAAAACTTAGAGATAAAAAGAAGTTATGAGTATTAAGAAAAGTGAGGAAGTAAAGTAAGAAAGAAGATAGACTTTCAGATTTAGAATTACTAAAACTTAGAGATAAAAAGAAGTTATGAGTGATTAGAAAAGTGAGGAAGTAAAGTAAGAAAAGAAGATAGAATTTCAGCTTTTAGAATTACTAAAACTTAGAGATAAAAAAGAAGTTATGAGTATTAAGAAAAGTGAGGAAGTAAAGTAAGAAAAGAAGATAGAAGTTCAGCTTTTAGAAGTACTAAAACTTAGAGATAAAAGAGAAGTTATGAGTGATTAAGAAAAGTGAGGAAGTAAAGTAAGAAAAGAAGATAGACTTTCAGATTTAGAATTACTAAAACTTAGAGATAAAAAGAAGTTATGAGTGATTAGAAAAGTGAGGAAGTAAAGTAAGAAAAGAAGATAGACTTTCAGATTTAGAATTACTAAAACTTAGAGATAAAAAGAAGTTATGAGTGATTAGAAAAGTGAGGAAGTAAAGTAAGAAAAGAAGATAGAAAGTTCAGCTTTTAGAATTACTAAAACTTAGAGATAAAAGAGAAGTTATGAGTGATTAGAAAAGTGAGGAAGTAAAGTAAGAAAAGAAGATAGAATTTCAGATTTAGAATTACTAAAACTTAGAGATAAAAAGAAGTGATAAGTATTTAGAAAAGTGAGGAAGTAAAGTAAGAAAAGAAGATAGAATTTCAGCTTTTAGAATTACTAAAACTTAGAGATAAAAAAGAAGTTATGAGTATTAAGAAAAGTGAGGAAGTAAAGTAAGAAAAGAAGATAGAAGTTCAGCTTTTAGAAGTACTAAAACTTAGAGATAAAAGAGAAGTTATGAGTGATTAAGAAAAGTGAGGAAGTAAAGTAAGAAAAGAAGATAGAATTTCAGATTTAGAATTACTAAAACTTAGAGATAAAAGAGAAGTTATGAGTATTTAGAAAGTGAGGAAGTAAAGTAAGAAAAGAAGATAGAATTTCAGATTTAGAATTACTAAAACTTAGAGATAAAAGAGAAGTTATGAGTGATTAGAAAAGTGAGGAAGTAAAGTAAGAAAAGAAGATAGAATTTCAGATTTAGAATTACTAAAACTTAGAGATAAAAAGAAGTGATAAGTATTTAGAAAAGTGAGGAAGTAAAGTAAGAAAAGAAGATAATTTCAGCTTTTAGAGTTACTAACACTTAGAGATAAAAATAAGTTATGAGTATTTAGAAAAGTGAGGAAGTAAAGTAAGAAAAGAAGATAGAATTTCAGATTTAGAATTACTAAAACTTAGATATAAAAGAGAAGTTATGAGTGATTAGAAAAGTGAGGAAGTAAAGTAAGAAAAGAAGATAGAATTTCAGCTTTTAGAATTACTAAAACTTAGAGATAAAAAGAAGTGATAAGTATTTAGAAAAGTGAGGAAGTAAAGTAAGAAAAGAAGATAGAAGTTCAGCTTTTAGAATTACTAAAACTTAGATATAAAAGAGAAGTTATAAGTATTTAGAAAAGTGAGGAAGTAAAGTAAGAAAAGAAGATAGAATTTCAGATATAGAATTACTAAAACTTAGAGATAAAAAGAAGTGATAAGTACTTAGAAAAGTGAGGAGTAAAGTAAGAAAAGAAGATAGAATTACAGCTTTTGGAATTACTAAAACTTAGAGATAAAAGAGAAGTTATGAGTGATTAGAAAAGTGAGGAAGTAAAGTAAGAAAAGAAGATAGAATTTTAGCTTTTAGAATTACTAAAACTTAGAGATAAAAGAGAAGTTATGAGTATTTAGAAATGTGAGGAAGTAAAGTAAGAAAAGAAGATAGAATTTCAGATTTAGAATTACTAAAACTTAGAGATAAAAAGAAGTTATGAGTATTTAGAAATGTGAGGAAGTAAGTAAGAAAAGAAGATAGAATTTCAGCTTTTAGAGTTACTAAAACTTAGAGATAAAAAGAAGTGATAAGTATTTAGAAAAGTGAGGAAGTAAAGTAAGAAAAAAAGATAGAATTTCTGATTTAGAGTTACTAAAACTTAGAGATAAAAGAGAAGTTATGAGTATTTAGAAATGTGAGGAAGTAAAGTAAGAAAAGAAGATAGAATTTCAGCTTTTAGAATTACTAAAACTTAGAGATAAAAAGAAGTGATAAGTATTTAGAAAAGTGAGGAAGTAAAGTAAGAAAAGAAGATAGAATTTCAGCTTTTAGAATTACTAAAACTTAGAGATAAAAAGAAGTTATGAGTGATTAGAAAAGTGAGGAAGTAAAGTAAGAAAAGAAGATAGAATTTCAGATTTAGAATTACTAAAACTTAGAGATAAAAAGAAGTTATGAGTATTTAGAAAAGTGAGGAAGTAAAGTAAGAAAAGAAGATAGACTTTCAGATTTAGAATTACTAAAACTTAGAGATAAAAAGAAGTTATGAGTGATTAGAAAAGTGAGGAAGTAAAGTAAGAAAAGAAGATAGAATTTCAGATTTAGAATTGCTAAAACTTAGAGATAAAAAGAAGTGATAAGTATTTAGAAAAGTGAGGAAGTAAAGTAAGAAAAGAAGATAGAATTTTAGCTTTTAGAATTACTAAAACTTAGAGATAAAAAGAAGTTATGAGTGATTAGAAAAGTGAGGAAGTAAAGTAAGAAAGAAGATAGAATTTCAGCTTTTAGAATTACTAAAACTTAGAGATAAAAAAGAAGTTATGAGTATTAAGAAAAGTGAGGAAGTAAAGTAAGAAAAGAAGATAGAAGTTCAGCTTTTAGAAGTACTAAAACTTAGAGATAAAAGAGAAGTTATGAGTATTTAGAAATGTGAGGAAGTAAAGTAAGAAAAGAAGATAGAATTTCAGATTTAGAATTGCTAAAACTTAGAGATAAAAAGAAGTGATAAGTATTTAGAAAAGTGAGGAAGTAAAGTAAGAAAAGAAGATAGAATTTTAGCTTTTAGAATTACTAAAACTTAGAGATAAAAGAGAAGTTATGAGTATTTAGAAATGTGAGGAAGTAAAGTAAGAAAAGAAGATAGAATTTCAGATTTAGAATTACTAAAACTTAGAGATAAAAAGAAGTGATAAGTATTTAGAAAAGTGAGGAAGTAAAGTAAGAAAAGAAGATAGAATTTCAGATTTAGAATTGCAAAAACTTAGAGATAAAAAGAAGTTATGAGTATTTAGAAAAGTGAGGAAGTAAAGTAAGAAAAGAAGATAGACTTTCAGATTTAGAATTACTAAAACTTAGAGATAAAAAGAAGTTATGAGTGATTAGAAAAGTGAGGAAGTAAAGTAAGAAAAGAAGATAGAATTTCAGCTTTTAGAATTGCTAAAACTTAGAGATAAAAAGAAGTGATAAGTATTTAGAAAAGTGAGGAAGTAAAGTAAGAAAAGAAGATAGAATTTTAGCTTTTAGAATTACTAAAACTTAGAGATAAAAGAGAAGTTATGAGTGATTAAGAAAAGTGAGGAAGTAAAGTAAGAAAAGAAGATAGAATTTCAGATTTAGAATTGCTAAAACTTAGAGATAAAAAGAAGTGATAAGTATTTAGAAAAGTGAGGAAGTAAAGTAAGAAAAGAAGATAGAATTTTAGCTTTTAGAATTACTAAAACTTAGAGATAAAAAGAAGTTATGAGTGATTAGAAAAGTGAGGAAGTAAAGTAAGAAAAGAAGATAGAATTTCAGATTTAGAATTACTAAAACTTAGAGATAAAAAGAAGTGATAAGTATTTAGAAAAGTGAGGAAGTGAAGTAAGAAAGAAGATAGACTTTCAGATTTAGAATTACTAAAACTTAGAGATAAAAAGAAGTGATAAGTATTTAGAAAAAGTGAGGAAGTAAAGTAAGAAAAGAAGATAGAATTTCAGATTTAGAATTACTAAAACTTAGAGATAAAAAGAAGTGATAAGTATTTAGAAAAGTGAGGAAGTAAAGTAAGAAAAGAAGATAGAATTTCAGCTTTTAGAATTACTAAAACTTAGAGATAAAAGAGAAGTTATGAGTATTTAGAAATGTGAGGAAGTAAAGTAAGAAAAGAAGATAGAATTTCAGATTTAGAATTACTAAAACTTAGAGATAAAAAGAAGTTATGAGTATTTAGAAAAGTGAGGAAGTAAAGTAAGAAAAGAAGATAGAAGTTCAGCTTTTAGAAGTACTAAACTTAGAGATAAAAGAGAAGTTATGAGTGATTAGAAAAGTGAGGAAGTAAAGTAAGAAAAGAAGATAGAATTTCAGATTTAGAATTACTAAAACTTAGAGATAAAAAAGAAGTTATGAGTATTAAGAAAAGTGAGGAAGTAAAGTAAGAAAAGAAGATAGAAGTTCAGCTTTTAGAAGTACTAAAACTTAGAGATAAAAGAGAAGTTATGAGTGATTAAGAAAAGTGAGGAAGTAAAGTAAGAAAAGAAGATAGAATTTCAGATTTAGAATTACTAAAACTTAGAGATAAAAACAAGTGATAAGTATTTAGAAAAGTGAGGAAGTAAAGTAAGAAAAGAAGATAGAATTTCAGATTTAGAATTACTAAAACTTAGAGATAAAAAGAAGTTATGAGTATTAAGAAAAGTGAGGAAGTAAAGTAAGAAAAGAAGATAGACTTTCAGATTTAGAATTACTAAAACTTAGAGATAAAAGAGAAGTTATGAGTATTTAGAAAAGTGAGGAAGTAAAGTAAGAAAAGAAGATAGAATTTCAGCTTTTAGAATTACTAAAACTTAGAGATAAAAAAGAAGTTATGAGTATTAAGAAAAGTGAGGAAGTAAAGTAAGAAAAGAAGATAGAAGTTCAGCTTTTAGAAGTACTAAAACTTAGAGATAAAAGAGAAGTTATAAGTATTTAGAAAAGTGAGGAAGTAAAGTAAGAAAAGAAGATAGAATTTCAGATATAGAATTACTAAAACTTAGAGATAAAAAGAAGTGATAAGTACTTAGAAAAGTGAGGAAGTAAATTAAGAAAAGAAGATAGAATTACAGCTTTTAGAATTGCTAAAACTTAGAGATAAAAGAGAAGTTATGAGTATTTAGAAAAGTGAGGAAGTGAAGTAAGAAAAGAAGATAGAATTTCAGATTTAGAATTACTAAAACTTAGATATAAAAGAGAAGTTATGAGTGATTAGAAAAGTGAGGAAGTAAAGTAAGAAAAGAAGATAGAATTTCAGCTTTTAGAATTACTAAAACTTAGAGATAAAAAGAAGTGATAAGTATTTAGAAAAGTGAGGAAGTAAAGTAAGAAAAGAAGATAGAAGTTCAGCTTTTAGAATTACTAAAACTTAGATATAAAAGAGAAGTTATAAGTATTTAGAAAAGTGAGGAAGTAAAGTAAGAAAAGAAGATAGAATTTCAGATATAGAATTACTAAAACTTAGAGATAAAAAGAAGTGATAAGTACTTAGAAAAGTGAGGAAGTAAAGTAAGAAAAGAAGATAGAATTACAGCTTTTGGGAATTACTAAAACTTAGAGATAAAAGAGAAGTTATGAGTGATTAGAAAAGTGAGGAAGTAAAGTAAGAAAAGAAGATAGAATTTTAGCTTTTAGAATTACTAAAACTTAGAGATAAAAAAGAAGTTATGAGTATTAAGAAAAGTGAGGAAGTAAAGTAAGAAAAGAAGATAGAAGTTCAGCTTTTAGAAGTACTAAAACTTAGAGATAAAAGAGAAGTTATGAGTATTTAGAAATGTGAGGGAAGTAAAGTAAGAAAAGAAGATAGAATTTCAGATTTAGAATTGCTAAAACTTAGAGATAAAAAGAAGTGATAAGTATTTAGAAAAGTGAGGAAGTAAAGTAAGAAAAAAAGATAGAATTTCTGATTTAGAGTTACTAAAACTTAGAGATAAAAGAGAAGTTATGAGTATTTAGAAATGTGAGGAAGTAAAGTAAGAAAAGAAGATAGAATTTCAGCTTTTAGAAGTACTAAAACTTAGAGATAAAAAGAAGTGATAAGTATTTAGAAAAGTGAGGAAGTAAAGTAAGAAAAGAAGATAGAATTTCAGCTTTTAGAAGTACTAAAACTTAGAGATAAAAAGAAGTGATAAGTATTTAGAAAAGTGAGGAAGTAAAGTAAGAAAAGAAGATAGAATTTTAGCTTTTAGAATTACTAAAACTTAGAGATAAAAAGAAGTTATGAGTGATTAGAAAAGTGAGGAAGTAAAGTAAGAAAGAAGATAGAATTTCAGCTTTTAGAATTACTAAAACTTAGAGATAAAAAAGAAGTTATGAGTATTAAGAAAAGTGAGGAAGTAAAGTAAGAAAAGAAGATAGAAGTTCAGCTTTTAGAAGTACTAAAACTTAGAGATAAAAGAGAAGTTATGAGTATTTAGAAATGTGAGGAAGTAAAGTAAGAAAAGAAGATAGAATTTCAGATTTAGAATTGCTAAAACTTAGAGATAAAAAGAAGTGATAAGTATTTAGAAAAGTGAGGAAGTAAAGTAAGAAAAGAAGATAGAATTTTAGTTTTTAGAATTACTAAAACTTAGAGATAAAAGAGAAGTTATGAGTATTTAGAAATGTGAGGAAGTAAGTAAGAAAGAAGATAGAATTTCAGATTTAGAATTACTAAAACTTAGAGATAAAAAGAAGTGATAAGTATTTAGAAAAGTGAGGAAGTAAAGTAAGAAAAGAAGATAGAATTTCAGATTTGGAATTGCTAAAACTTAGAGATAAAAAGAAGTTATGAGTATTTAAAAAAGTGAGGAAGTGAAGTAAGAAAAGAAGATAGAATTTCAGCTTTTAGAGTTACTAAAACTTAGAGATAAAAAGAAGTGATAAGTATTTAGAAAAGTGAGGAAGTAAAGTAAGAAAAGAAGATAGAATTTCAGATTTAGAATTGCTAAAACTTAGAGATAAAAATAAGTTATGAGTATTTAGAAAAGTGAGGAAGTAAAGTAAGAAAAGAAGATAGAAGTTCAGATTTAGAATTGCTAAAACTTAGAGATAAAAGAAGTTATGAGTATTAATAAAGTGAGGAAGTGAAGTAAGAAAGGAAGATAGAATTTTAGCTTTTAGAATTACTAAAACTTAGAGATAAAAAGAAGTTATGAGTATTTAAAAAAGTGAGGAAGTAAAGTAAGAAAAGAAGATAGAATTTCAGCTTTAGAATTACTAAAACTTAGAGATAAAAAGAAGTAATAAGTATTTAGAAAAGTGAGGAAGTAAAGTAAGAAAAGAAGATAGAATTTCAGATTTAGAATTACTAAAACTTAGAGATAAAAGAGAAGTTATGAGTATTAAGAAAAGTGAGGAAGTAAAGTAAGAAAAGAAGATAGAATTTCAGCTTTTAGAGTTACTAAAACTTAGAGATAAAAATAAGTTATGAGTGATTAGAAAAGTGAGGAAGTAAAGTAAGAAAAGAAGATAGAATTTCAGCTTTTAGAATTGCTAAAACTTAGAGATAAAAAGAAGTTATGAGTATTTAGAAAAGTGAGGAAGTAAAGTAAGAAAAGAAGATAGAATTTCAGATTTAGAATTACTAAAACTTAGAGATAAAAGAGAAGTTATGAGTATTTAGAAAAGTGAGGAAGTAAAGTAAGAAAAGAAGATAGAATTACAGCTTTTAGAATTACTAAAACTTAGAGATAAAAAGAAGTTATGAGTATTTAGAAAAGTGAGGAAGTGAAGTAAGAAAAGAAGATAGAATTTCAGATTAGAATTACTAAAACTTAGAGATAAAAAGAAGTAATAAGTATTTAGAAAAGTGAGGAAGAAAAGTAAGAAAAGAAGATAGAATTTCAGCTTTTAGAGTTACTAAAACTTAGAGATAAAAAGAAGTGATAAGTATTTAGAAAAGTGAGGAAGTAAAGTAAGAAAAGAAGATAGGAATTTCAGCTTTTAGAGTTACTAAAACTTAGAGATAAAAATAAGTTATGAGTGATTAGAAAAGTGAGGAAGTAAAGTAAGAAAAGAAGATAGAATTTCAGATTTAGAATTGCTAAAACTTAGAGATAAAAATAAGTTATGAGTGATTAGAAAAGTGAGGAAGTAAAGTAAGAAAAGAAGATAGAATTTCAGATTTAGAATTGCTAAAACTTAGAGATAAAAGAGAAGTTATGAGTATTTAGAAAAGTGAGGAAGTGAAGTAAGAAAAGAAGATAGAATTTCAGATTTAGAATTGCTAAAACTTAGAGATAAAAATAAGTTATGAGTATTTAGAAAAGTGAGGAAGTAAGTAAGAAAAGAAGATAGAATTTCAGATTTAGAATTACTAAAACTTAGAGATAAAGAGAAGTTATGAGTATTTAGAAAAGTGAGGAAGTAAAGTAAGAAAAGAAGATAGAATTTCAGCTTTTAGAGTTACTAAAACTTAGAGATAAAAAGAAGTGATAAGTATTTAGAAAAGTGAGGAAGTAAAGTAAGAAAAAAAGATAGAATTTCTGATTTAGAGTTACTAAAACTTAGAGATAAAAGAGAAGTTATGAGTATTTAGAAATGTGAGGAAGTAAAGTAAGAAAAGAAGATAGAATTTCAGCTTTTAGAAGTACTAAAACTTAGAGATAAAAAGAAGTGATAAGTATTTAGAAAAGTGAGGAAGTAAGTAAGAAAAGAAGATAGAATTTCAGCTTTTAGAAGTACTAAAACTTAGAGATAAAAGAAGTGATAAGTATTTAGAAAAGTGAGGAAGTAAAGTAAGAAAAGAAGATAGAATTTTAGCTTTTAGAATTACTAAAACTTAGAGATAAAAAGAAGTTATGAGTGATTAGAAAAGTGAGGAAGTAAAGTAAAGAAAAGAAGATAGAATTTCAGCTTTTAGAATTACTAAAACTTAGAGATAAAAAAGAAGTTATGAGTATTAAGAAAAGTGAGGAAGTAAAGTAAGAAAAGAAGATAGAAGTTCAGCTTTTTAGAAGTACTAAAACTTAGAGATAAAAGAGAAGTTATGAGTATTTAGAAATGTGAGGAAGTAAAGTAAGAAAAGAAGATAGAATTTCAGATTTAGAATTGCTAAAACTTAGAGATAAAAAGAAGTGATAAGTATTTAGAAAAGTGAGGAAGTAAAGTAAGAAAAGAAGATAGAATTTTAGCTTTTAGAATTACTAAAACTTAGAGATAAAAGAGAAGTTATGAGTATTTAGAAATGTGAGGAAGTAAAGTAAGAAAAGAAGATAGAATTTCAGATTTAGAATTACTAAAACTTAGAGATAAAAAGAAGTGATAAGTATTTAGAAAAGTGAGGAAGTAAAGTAAGAAAAGAAGATAGAATTTCAGATTTGGAATTGCTAAAACTTAGAGATAAAAAGAAGTTATGAGTATTTAAAAAAGTGAGGAAGTGAAGTAAGAAAAGAAGATAGAATTTCAGCTTTTAGAGTTACTAAAACTTAGAGATAAAAAGAAGTGATAAGTATTTAGAAAAGTGAGGAAGTAAAGTAAGAAAAAAAGATAGAATTTTAGCTTTTTAGAATTGCTAAAACTTAGAGATAAAAGAGAAGTTATGAGTATTTAGAAAAGTGAGGAAGTAAAGTAAGAAAAGAAGATAGAAGTTCAGATTTAGAATTGCTAAAACTTAGAGATAAAAAGAAGTTATGAGTATTAATAAAGTGAGGAAGTGAAGTAAGAAAGGAAGATAGAATTTTAGCTTTTTAGAATTACTAAAACTTAGAGATAAAAAGAAGTTATGAGTATTTAAAAAAGTGAGGAAGTAAAGTAAGAAAAGAAGATAGAATTTCAGCTTTAGAATTACTAAAACTTAGAGATAAAAAGAAGTAATAAGTATTTAGAAAAGTGAGGAAGTAAAGTAAGAAAAGAAGATAGAATTTCAGATTTAGAATTACTAAAACTTAGAGATAAAAGAGAAGTTATGAGTATTAAGAAAAAGTGAGGAAGTAAAGTAAGAAAAGAAGATAGAATTTCAGCTTTTAGAGTTACTAAAACTTAGAGATAAAAATAAGTTATGAGTGATTAGAAAAGTGAGGAAGTAAAGTAAGAAAAGAAGATAGAATTTCAGCTTTTAGAATTGCTAAAACTTAGAGATAAAAAGAAGTTATGAGTATTTAGAAAAGTGAGGAAGTAAAGTAAGAAAAGAAGATAGAATTTCAGATTTAGAATTACTAAAACTTAGAGATAAAAGAGAAGTTATGAGTATTTAGAAAAGTGAGGAAGTAAAGTAAGAAAAGAAGATAGAATTACAGCTTTTAGAATTACTAAAACTTAGAGATAAAAAGAAGTTATGAGTATTTAGAAAAGTGAGGAAGTGAAGTAAGAAAAGAAGATAGAATTTCAGATTTAGAATTACTAAAACTTAGAGATAAAAAGAAGTAATAAGTATTTAGAAAAGTGAGGAAGAAAAGTAAGAAAAGAAGATAGAATTTCAGCTTTTAGAGTTACTAAAACTTAGAGATAAAAAGAAGTGATAAGTATTTAGAAAAGTGAGGAAGTAAAGTAAGAAAAGAAGATTAGAATTTCAGCTTTTAGAGTTACTAAAACTTAGAGATAAAAATAAGTTATGAGTGATTAGAAAAGTGAGGAAGTAAAGTAAGAAAAGAAGATAGAATTCAGATTTAGAATTGCTAAAACTTAGAGATAAAAATAAGTTATGAGTGATTAGAAAAGTGAGGAAGTAAAGTAAGAAAAGAAGATAGAATTTCAGATTTAGAATTGCTAAAACTTAGAGATAAAAGAGAAGTTATGAGTATTTAGAAAAGTGAGGAAGTGAAGTAAGAAAAGAAGATAGAATTTCAGATTTAGAATTGCTAAAACTTAGAGATAAAAATAAGTTATGAGTGATTAGAAAAGTGAGGAAGTAAAGTAAGAAAAGAAGATAGAAGTTCAGCTTTTAGAATTACTAAAACTTAGAGATAAAAAGAAGTTATGAGTGATTAGAAAAGTGAGGAAGTAAAGTAAGAAAAGAAGATAGAATTTCAGATTTAGAATTACTAAAACTTAGAGATAAAAGAGAAGTTATGAGTATTTAGAAAAGTGAGGAAGTAAAGTAAGAAAAGAAGATAGAATTTTAGCTTTTAGAATTACTAAAACTTAGAGATAAAAGAGAAGTTATGAGTATTTAGAAATGTGAGGAAGTAAAGTAAGAAAAGAAGATAGAATTTCAGATTTAGTATTACTAAAACTTAGAGATAAAAAGAAGTTATGAGTATTAATAAAAGTGAGGAAGTAAAGTAAGAAAAGAAGATAGAATTTCAGCTTTTAGAATTGCTAAAACTTAGAGATAAAAAGAAGTTATGAGTGATTAGAAAAGTGAGGAAGTAAAGTAAGAAAAGAAGATAGAATTTCAGCTTTTAGAATTACTAAAACTTAGAGATAAAAAAGAAGTTATGAGTATTAAGAAAAGTGAGGAAGTAAAGTAAGAAAAGAAGATAGAATTTCAGATTTAGAATTGCTAAAACTTAGAGATAAAAAAGAAGTTATGAGTATTAAGAAAAGTGAGGAAGTAAAGTAAGAAAAGAAGATAGAATTTCAGCTTTTAGAATTGCTAAAACTTAGAGATAAAAAGAAGTTATGAGTGATTAGAAAAGTGAGGAAGTAAAGTAAGAAAAGAAGATAGAATTTCAGCTTTTAGAATTACTAAAACTTAGAGATAAAAGAGAAGTTATGAGTATTAAGAAAAGTGAGGAAGTAAAGTAAGAAAAGAAGATAGAATTTCAGATTTAGAATTACTAAAACTTAGAGATAAAAATAAGTTATGAGTGATTAGAAAAGTGAGGAAGTAAAGTAAGAAAAGAAGATAGAATTACAGCTTTTAAAGTTACTAAAACTTAGAGATAAAAAGAAGTGATAAGTATTTAGAAAAGTGAGGAAGTGAAGTAAGAAAAGAAGATAGAATTTCAGCTTTTAGAGTTACTAAAACTTAGAGATAAAAGAGAAGTTATGAGTATTAGAAATGTGAGGAAGTAAAGTAAGAAAAGAAGATAGAATTTCAGATTTAGAATTACTAAAACTTAGAGATAAAAAGAAGTTATGAGTATTCAGAAAAGTGAGGAAGTAAAGTTAGAAAAGAAGATAGACTTTCAGATTTAGAATTACTAAAACTTAGAGATAAAAAGAAGTTATGAGTGATTAGAAAAGTGAGGAAGTAAAGTAAGAAAAGAAGATAGAATTTCAGCTTTTAGAATTACTAAAACTTAGAGATAAAAAAGAAGTTATGAGTATTAAGAAAAGTGAGGAAGTAAAGTAAGAAAAGAAGATAGAAGTTCAGCTTTTAGAAGTACTAAAACTTAGAGATAAAAGAGAAGTTATGAGTGATTAAGAAAAGTGAGGAAGTAAAGTAAGAAAAGAAGATAGAATTTCAGATTTAGAATTACTAAAACTTAGAGATAAAAGAGAAGTTATGAGTATTAAGAAAAGTGAGGAAGTAAAGTAAGAAAAGAAGATAGAAGTTCAGCTTTTAGAGTTACTAAAACTTAGAGATAAAAGAGAAGTTATGAGTGATTAGAAAAGTGAGGAAGTAAAGTAAGAAAAGAAGATAGAATTTCAGATATAGAATTACTAAAACTTAGAGATAAAAAGAAGTGATAAGTATTTAGAAAAGTGAGGAAGTAAAGTAAGAAAAGAAGATAGAATTTCAGATATAGAATTACTAAAACTTAGAGATAAAAAGAAGTGATAAGTACTTAGAAAAG
>CAMPDV010003676.1:0-40238 GCA_946699065.1 Loxodes magnus
CGTCCTGGTAAATTTTACAATTTTTCCTGCAAAACATATTCTGACTATAAAATGTAAAATATTTCTCAATTTTCTGAACTTTGCGTTATAAATTGAAAAGTTTCATGCCTAATTCTTCAACGACAATATTAGGCTTTACTGTTTCTTTTGATAGAGTTGCATTGAAATGCAATGTAATATATTCATTCAGTGTCCAGCTTATTGCCAATGTAATGCTTTCTTCGTTTTCGACAAGGTTAAAACTTGTTTGATTAATATTGAGACTAAGAAAGTCATACACTGTGCTCAGTTCTTTTATGGCCATCCAACTTGGATCTTTATCCAACAAAAAAGTTTTGTCAAACTTCTTTTCGAATGTAATTGTAAAAAATTTGACCAGACGAACCGTAAATTGTTCACCCTTTAAAATACAATGATAATGGTAAGTTCTCCCATTTGTGTTAATTTCTGTTTCTCTTCTCAGTTCAGGTTCCATATTTATTTGCATATTTTAATGTTATTTTATAATAAATTATTTTATATTATGATCAAGATTGATTAGATTGGTTATATTTATGGTAATAGTTAATTTTATTTAGTTATTATGTTGAATTTCCAAATTATTTTTTACTTTTATGTTACCAATAAGTTCTTCTTCTGCCATCAGCTTTTTGCTTGTTTCAAAATCTTTGGTTCCCAGAAACATCTCTTAACACCAATTTACCTTCACACAGATTTAGGAGATCATGTGTCTTTGTCACTTGAGGTATTTTCGAATCACTCAAAGATGGAATTACATCAAGTTCTCTATATACGGTCAGCTGCTCTGACATATATAGTCTGAATCCTCATCTTTCTTTTGCTTTACACTCTTCTTCGAACCTTCTCTCTTTCTCATCTTCTTCAATTCTGCTTAGTTTCACATCTTTTTAAAGTAATCTAACTTTCTTGTTTTTTTGTAATTCTTTCTCGGATAAAATATCAAGAGGGTAACAACAGGCTCTTTTTTAACAATCAGCTTAATATTAAACTTTTTTTTATCTTCTTCATCAAATTCTACTAAATCTATAAATTTGTAATGAGCCTTACTCAAGCTTTTAATCTCGCTTCTATATTTTATATTCTAACATAATCTCAAAGCTATTTAATTTTTAAATATCTGCTGTTTATTTGCAGAATTAAAATTTGCATGACATCCGTAACATTTATTTCTGATTAAGGCGAATAAATCTCAATTAAGTATCTTATTTTGTTAGAAGATTTAAAAAGGTGAATTGTTTCATAAGCACCATTTTATTTTTATCATAATATGATAATGAAATGAAGCTAAATTCTTTTTATTTAAGTGCTACAGTTGCTTTCTTTTTTATCCACTTCAAGCGTCGAAATAGAAACTTAAAAAGTTAGATTTTTATTATTTAGATTTATAATTCAAATGAAATAAAATATTTTTTGCTAGTCGGATCTAAATTTTAAAGCCAAGCTTTTTCTTTCATTCTTTTGTCACAACACTAAATAAATAGATCAGCATAAATACCCTTTTTATTTGTGAAATTTAATTATCAAACTATGGTGATTAGAAAAATCCTTCAAAGTCATTTTATTTTTTAAGATAGCTAAAATTTTAAGAAATTAATTTAAGTTTAGATAGTTTTAAGAAAAAGCATTTTCAAATATTTGAATATTATCCGATTTGCTTAACCGAAAAACATCAACATTTTTAAAATTTTATATTATAAAATTGATAAAGTTTAAATAAAAATTTTGGGCATAATTTGTATAAAATTATTTTAATCCTATAGTTCATAAATACACTTAAGTTTCGTAATTAGATGGGAATGGAAATATAATTGAATTGCAAGTTATCAAAAATCCACTGAAAATAGATAAAAGCTTTGATGTTTTTGCTTAAAAATAAACAATAAATGTCTCTTATAAAAAGTAAAATATAAATCCATTTATTCAAATCTTTGAGACAATTAAAATGCATAAATATAGCGATTTGAGGTTAAGTTTCTTTAATAAAAATGTTGCTACTTGGTTGGAATTAGCTATAAAGGCATAATAAATCAAAGCAATTTAATTTCAAGAGTAACAAATCAGTCTATTTTATTTTTACTTTAGATAGCCTTAGTATATCTAGTAAAAAGCTATTATCCTTAAAAATTTTTAAGCTACGAAATATTTTATAAAGTTTATGAGATAAATGAAATTAATAAATTTAAAGAATAAATAGGTTTTTAATAATAAAATACTCTTAGATCTTAAGAACAATTCTGTTTTGAAATTAAATCCTAAAATTTTATCGAGAGTAAAAGAGGAAAAGTATATAAAATTATAAAAAGATAAGGTGGAATACGAAGATAAATGTATTTTTAGTTGCAAAACTTGTTGTGCTGTCGTTAGAAAATTCTCAAAAAATAAATTTAAAGTTGAATTAAAAAAATAGATATCATATTAATGATAATAATAATGGATTAATGCTAAAAGAATTATATTTAAGAAGCAAGTTAAATTCATAAGCCATTCAAGATATAATATTTAAGTTATCTTTGACTAATATCGTATTTATTTGTCTTTTTTTTGGAGAATTTTAATTCTTTAAAATCCAAATAATAGGTATAAGCAAAAACTACAGTCATGAGTTTATAAGTGTAAAATTCATATTGCTAAAAGGAAAACTTATTTCCTTAAAATTTAAGATAGTGTGATTATACTCAAAAAGGATATTAGCTAAATAACTATTTATTTAGATATTGATCACAGTTGTAAAACCAAGTAGAAAAATAGGATTTGCTTAAGATATATATCTTTAAATATTTTACAATAAAAATGATTGTAACTAATAGAGCGAAGCACTATAAATAATGTATATACATTAGAGTAATTGCCTTTCTATAAATTACATAATTGAAACAAAGTTTTATGTTTTCCAGTTTAAAATAATCGATTATAAGAGATAATTCAGATTGATGAAAAGATTTTTAGAGTTAAAATAAAAAATTGAAATAATAGATATGCATAGATAATTATCAAATCTAAGAGCTCTTTATTTAGATTATAATAAGATTAAATTGTGATCGTAGTTAAGATAATTAAAAATGAAAAGTTTACGAGCATACCAGAAAGAAAGCAACATGAATAAAAATAAAAAATTTAAATTTGAAATTTGTTTATTCCTTGATTTAAATTGATTTAGGAATAAAGTAAAGCATACGTTTAAGAAAATTAAATTATTTAAAAAGAATCCTATTAAAATTCTAAAAAAGTGAGATACAATCCACAAAGAATAGAATAAGAGCAATAAACAATAAATTACTTATATAGATAATTATTTAGTTTAAGTTATAAATTTAACTTTAGTTAATTAACAATAAAATTTGGAAAAAGCAGCTAAATTTAAATAATTGTAGGTTTATTAGAAAGTTAGAAAATATTTGTTTGCTTTGATTATTTTTGGTGTATTTAATTGAAATAATTCTATTTTTGGATGCTTTGAATAGAATAGAAATTTTTTGGAAAATATAGAGAGATAAAAAGCTTATAAATATTGCTTGGAAATATATTTAGAAAAGTTTAGCGAAATTTAATTTTTTAGATCTAAACAAAGTTAGTTTCCTCATTAAAATAATAGAGATTTGGTGAATAAATCCTAAATTTAATTTATAAAATAAATTTTAATTTGGTTTATTTGCAACCGATCGAATTTATAAATTATAAAGAACAAAAGAATTTCAATTTAGTGCTTATAAATGAAGAAAAATAAAATAACTAGGAAAGTAAATTATAAAATAAAAATAGTGGTATATCAAAAATAATCAGTCATAGTTAATTATTCTAAAGAAGTTTATTTTATAATAGCTTCTACTAAACATGAATACCTTTTTAAAAGTTGTTGATTTGTTACTCCTTATAAAAATAATAAAATTTTAGCTATAAAAATATTAATGAAATATTTTAATAATTATTAATCTAGTCTCTGAATAGATGCCTATGCAGTTTGGAACTAAAGTAGATAAGTAACCATAATAATAGACTTTATATAATGAATTTTCTACCAAATTTATAAAATTTAAATTACTAAATTTCTATTACATTTTCATTAAAATCAATTCTTATTTTATAGAACCTTTCATTAATACTATCAAATCAAAATCTTAAGTCTATTTATTAACTAATTTTAAAAGATAAATAGCTTAGTTCTGATATAATACTTACTTATTTAGACAATATTTTTGATTTAGATTCTAAATATAAAACTATAAGCCTTTTTATTTATTCTCACTATTTTAGATTTTTATTTGAGTTTTAAATTGAGGATTTTCTAGCTTGAAATTTAAGATTTTTTTTAATCTAAAAATATTAGATTGAATGACACTAATTTCACTATCTGATTTCCTAAATATAATCAAATATTTTCAGAAGCTTATTTAGACTTTTAAAGTTATTAGATTTTAAAATAGCCTTAGATTTAATTTGGCATAATAGTTATAAAAGCTTATTCAAATGCAAAATCTATTTTAGTGTCTTTAAAATTATTTGACGAAGTAAGCGATTCTTTTGCCAAAATGAGAACAAGTTTTTAGTTAACTGATCCTGCTAAATAAGCAGTTTTTCTTAAATAATAATAATAAATTTTAATTTAAAATTTGAACTTGAAGAAATCTTAGTAAAGCAAGATTTTTAATCTATTTAATAATTCCTTTGAAGTTAAAAATAATTTTATTTTTCTCACTAATTCTTCTATTCTTCCTCATGGATTATAGAAATGTCAGTCCGTCTTACGGAAGAGATATTATTTTAACTATTTAAGCGAGAATCTTCAGTTTTTTATTTTGAGCTAATTAATGATTATCTTCTGGTGGTTCTCTTTAGTCAATTAGTTTTTAGGTCTTGTGACTAATTATTATTTGTAGTTTTTTTATTTGTCTTTTCAAAGGGATTAAATTTTGTCTTCAACTCATTAAAACCATCTTTTAATTATTTTATATTAGGTCTTTAGTTATAGTCTAGATTGAAACAGCTTTCCAAAAGTTTCTTCAAATCTTCATTTAAAAAAATTTCAGTTTAGAATAGTGTGCTTAAATCCTGTTTTTGTATAAGTTAAATCAATTTTTAATTGCCTTTTATTTGATTTTCTAGAATGCTCTCGTTAAATAATTCTACGGCAACACAAGCAAATGCTCAAATATCACTCGCTTAATTTTCTTAATTTTAAAGTACTTCAGGAGCAGCTAAAGTTTTCTTTTTAACGTTAAATAAAGAAATCTGAAATTAAAAACTTACATAAGCTGTTTTTTAAATCTTAATGTTATAATTATCATTCAGCAAAATGTTATGGGAATCTATATTGCTATGAATAATACCAGCGTTATGAATGGAAAGGATCCCTTCAGCTATTTGGAAGAGTAAATTTAATTTCATGCTAATTCTCAATTTAGGCTAGTTCACTAAATTGGGAAATAAATTTTTGGATTTAATAAGATCGAATAAACTTTACTTCATTTAGTAATCAGTAATTAGACAAAAGCAGTATTCATCTTCTTATTCAGTATCTATAGAAACTCCTATTAAGCTCGTAAGTTTATCGTTTATTAGACATAAATGTGAGTAACAGTAGTTATAAAACTCCTATATTATTTAATGCTGAGAAATTTAAGGACTTTAAGTAAAAATCTTAATAGCATATTCAACATTATTTATTTCTATAACAAAAACACTCTTTAAATTGTCTTTATATAGCCTTTTCAAACTATCTAAAAATTTGTTGTTTGGAATTAACTCTTTGTATTTTCAAATTCTGATTCTTGCTCTTTCATCTTCACTTGCCCCATTTTTTCTTAAAAGTTGCCAAATATCTTCCAGAGATTTATTTTATTGTTATAGTTATTAAATTTAGTTGGTCTAATATTCATTTTTACTTTGCCTACTTTGTTTTGTATATTAAGAAATATTTTAATTAGTATTTATCGTTTTAATTTTAGAATTTTCGATATCTCATTTTTACAATATTAATTGAAGTCTCTCTCTAAACTACTGGATATCAGGTCTTAAAAATGGGTTATAATTGAAGCAGTCCTTCAATAAATTCTCTAATTCCTTTTCTTATTTAATTTCATCTGAAAAGTCTGGAATCTTTTGATTTCTATAGATAGAATCTTTGATTTATTTAAGTGTTTTGATGTTTGGATAAGGCAAATCCTCATTAAAGATCTCTGTTGCAACACATGCAAGAGATCAAATATCACTTTTAAATACTATTTTATGTTGAAACATCTCTGGAGCCATTCATTATCATGATTCTTAGTCTATTGAATCTATTAAAACATAAGCTATATTTTTTACATTTATCAAGCTTAAATCTTGTAATTTAGGTTTATTATTTTCGTCTAATAAAATATTAAGGGAGCTTAAATTCTTATAAATCAGTCTTTAGATGTGAATTGCATGAACTCCTTCGGCTATTTAATTTAATAATTTAAGCTTTCTTAAAAATCTTTATTAAGATCCTTTATCGATTTTATTAAATAATCGCTAGTTTTAAATTAAATGATAAAGATTATCTTCCTACATATAGTTAGTATAGTAGCTAAAACAATATTAGTTTTCGTTTTTAATGTCAACTAATATTTATGAAATCATTGGATTATTTATTGATAAAAGTGCCTTGCACTCGTTATAAAATTTTTCAATTGTAAGATCTTGAGATTCATAGTCTTTTTATCTTAGTATTCTTAGAGTATACTCAATTTCATTTATACTTATTATATAGGCTTCATAGTGGCCAATTTAAATTCTTTTTTACTCTTATAATCATTACTCATTAGGAATCAATTCTTCATATTCATAAATTCTTATTCTACCTCCCTATTATTTTCTTGCTCCGTTTTCCTTCAAAAGTTGCAAAATATCTTCAATTGTAATTTTTTGATTATTTTACTATTTAGTTTAATGCAAGTCTGGCCGTTTTTGTTTAATTCAGTCTCCATAAGTTAATGTTTAATTCTTATTTTCTTGATTTTTTAAATTTTATTTACTTTATTAATTATTTGGCTATCACTTTTTTTATATTTAGAGTATTTATTCTCTGAATTACTAAATATTTGGTCTTTCTTCTGGATCAAAACTAAAGGATTTTTATAGCAATTCAACTAATTAAAGTTCTTTTTTAATTTCATTAGAGAAATCTGGGGTTTTTTTTTATTTGTATACTCATTCTTTTATTTATTCATGACCTTTTAGGTTTGGAAAAGGAATTGTTTCGTTGAATATTTCAATGGCTATGCATGCAATAGATCAAATATCGTTTTTAAGGCTTACTTTTTAATCGATAACTCTGGAGCCATTCATTAGGGTGTTCCTCTTATTTATTCAGTTTAAGTAACATCTGACTCGCAAGATAAACCAAGATCTGATATTTTTGGTTCGTCATTTTCATCCATCAAAATGTTTAGTGATTTGACATCTCTATGAATCAAACCTGCAGCGTGTATAACTTATATTCCCTCTGCTATTTAACCTAGCAATTTTATCTTTTTGAAAAACCTTTCTTACGAGTCTCTTTGCAAGTCTTGAAACAATTATTATTCCTTGACTATTTTGTATAAGCTATTTTTCTGCTAATAAATGGTATAATGACAAAAGATGTAATCGTCTTTTTCTGAAGTATCTATCGCAATTCCTATAATTTTTAAAATTCTGGAATGATTAGTAGATAAAAGAGCCTTGCATTCATTATAAAAATCTTAAATTAGTTCCTTTTAAGTTTTTCCTTTTCTTTATTTCATTATTTTTAGAGCATGGTCAAGTCCTTCAATGTTTATTTTATAAACCTGACCATATGTTCCTTTACCTAATTCTTCTAAATATTAAAGTTCATTTTCATTTGGAACTAAGCTTTTATAATCTTTCTATAGAATACAATTTTTATATTCTTCAATAAGTTGCTGAATATCTTCCAGCGTAATTCCTTCTTTTTTTCTAATTTTTATTTTCTTTTGGTTACTTATATCAGTGACTAATTAGTTTTATTATTATAAGCATTACTAATCTTCTTCAGTCTTTTAAGTCAATTTTATTTCCCAAGACTTACCAATGCTATCATATATATTGATTTTTTCTCCGTCATATTAATATATTTTTTCTTCGAAAAATATAGGATTTTAATACGAATTTTGTCCAGGATATTTACTTTCAGAAATTAACTCAAAATAGGGATCGTCTTAATTTATTTTTAACTAATAAACTCCCTCTAGGTTTACTCCAAATAAATAGACTTCTCCTTACTGATTTCTAGCTATTTTGATTTAAGAACTATAAGGCTAATCCTTAAAAGCGATTTTTAAAACATCAAAGTTAAATCTGAGAACTTGCTGTGTGCTACTATCATTTTAAGTTAAACCGATTGCGCCTATAATTAAAAGTTGAGATTGGTTTTGAGATTCTTAAATTTAATACTTGAATAACCTTTTTTGGCTTGATCTTAAAGTCTTTTCACTTACATCAAAATACTCAATTGTTTATTCTACTTAGTCATAAGAAAGATCTTTTGAAACTATATAAATTAGCTCTTTATTTTGTCTTACTACTTATACCATTTCGTGACATCTTTTAGGTTCTAACATTTCCAAAGTTTAAATTACCTTTAAACTTTTTCCATCTATCAACTAAAAGTTTCTACTGCATTATCCATTTTTTTCCCCTCCAGATACGAAAATAAAATCTTGCGTATATAGGACAGAGCTCTCTTCATCCATCTTTATTTGGGAATTTTGCAAAGGTGATTCTTCAAAAGTATTGTTTAACATTATTATGCAAGTATTTTAGCTTTTTAAAAGAGATACTTATGAATTTCATTAATTTTTGTCTATTTGATAACTTTACTAGCTAGTAAGTGATATATATGTATTCAATCTAGTCATTAAGTATTTCGATTATCCTTAAGTATCTTCTCTTCTACTAGAGAAATTCATTCCCTCATTAAGGTTTTATGGTAAGTCATTGTTAACTACATTGAAATGCTTTTCTTTTATTTGGTCAATAACTTATCTGAATTCTTATATTTCAGGTCTTTCCGCTGGATCGTAACTAAAGGATTATAATAATAGATCTGCTAACTGCTAATCTTATTTTATCTCTTCTGAAAACTATGGAATTTTCTTTTAAACACAAATTTAATTTACGAAATCTCCAAAATCTACATTTTAAGATTCTAATTAAGGAAAAGGAACATTCTCATTAAAGATTTCTACAGCTACACAGGCAAGTGCTCATATATCACTTTTTATGCTTATTTTATGCTAATATACTTCAGGCGCCATTCACTAAGGAGTTCCTCTTGCGTTCAAAGTAGCAGAATAATCTGAATCATTAGCTAAGCCTAAATCAGCAATTTTGGGAGTATCGTTTTCATCTAATAAGATATTATAAGATTTAATGTCTCTATGAATTAGTCCAGCATTATGAATTGCATGTACTCCTTCAGCAATTTAGCTTAATAATCTAATTTTTTTATAAAATCTTTGAGGAGAACCTGGTGGAGAATCTGGAAACAATGATTACCTTTTAATCAAGTTATATAAATTTCCTTTTTTATTGATAATTCGTATAATGACAGAAACAAAACTTTCCTTCTTCAGTAGTTTTAGTTGCAACTCCAACTATTCTTAAAACTCTGTTGTGGTTAACTGATAAAAGAGACTTGCATTCATTATAGAAATTATTAATCAACTACTGCTAAGTTTATCCTTTTTTTTGTGTCATTATTTTAATTGCATAATCAAGCCCTTCTATATTTATTACAAACACAGCCCCATAACCCCCTTAGCCTATCTTTTTGAGCTTGTTTTAATCTCCTTCATTTAGAAATAATTAATCATAATCCCAAATCCTTATTGGACATCTTGAATCTTCACCAGCTCCATTATTTTTCAAAAGTTAAAAGATATCTTAAACCGTGTAATCACTTTTAACTTCTGAGTTCATTTATTATAAAAATTTATATTTCTTTGAATTTAAATCAGTCTATTCAAAAAATTTTATTTGAGCTAATTCAAATTTATTGTTTATTCCTATCTTTATTATTTATAAAGCATTCTAACTTAGAAATTTAGCTTTTAAAGTCTTTATTTATATATATCTTTCATTTTAATTTCTTCGCTTTATGATAATGCTTCTTATGCATGATATAGTAAAAGCTTAAGAAGTTTATCTGTTTTCTACATAGCTCTTAGCGTTAATTTATTGCTATATTTTAGAAATTTAGTGTCTTAGCTAACTTTTTATGCTTTCTCCCTAATCTGAGCTTATCTACTAGATTTTTATTATTTGATGTATAAAACTTTTTTTATCTGGTTTACCATTTCTAGATACTGAGAAGAAGATGATCTCAACTAAAATGCAAGATATGATTATATTATATTAGCCTTACAACCTTCCCATAATGTATATTTAATCTCAGATGGCTCTCACAATAACATCTGACTAGCTTTTAATAATTGCTTGGTAAGTATGTAAAACTTATCTAAAATACCAGATAATAAATAGGTTCTAGTGATAGTTAATTATCAGCAAATCTTAATTCTTAATTATCTTAAATTAACTAGTTAATATATCCTTATGAGTTAACTAAATAAGGCTTGATAACCTTCAGCTGCTTTATTAGACTCTATTTAATATATTCTTAAATAAGTGTATCTGAAATATTTTTTTTTAGTTTATAGCGAGAAAGAAAGAGAGGAAAATTAGGTTTTAAACTAGAGTGGTAAATAAGGAAATTAAATGAATCAAAACGATATAAAATTGACAGGATCTTAAGCCTTTAATTTTGATAAATTGCATAAAATAAAGAGATTTTTTTTCAAATTGTAAGTCTAAAATATTATATAATAATTTTACTTAAAACCAAGGATAAAAAAGAAATTAAAAGCATTAAGTACTATTATAATAATATAAGTCAAACTAAATTTATTCAGATCTAAAATAATAAACTTTAAATCTAATTGATTGATAAATCCTTTTTGCTAATTTTCTATGGATTGGATGATTATTTAGTTTATAATAGAACAAGAAATAAAATTAATTGGTAGAAAGATCAGCATATTAAGGTGCTGTGAAATGAAAGTGTTAATATTAAGATATTGCAATTGCTTAAATAGTTACAATGAGCAATGCTTAATCTTAGTTAGGTCTTTAAATTTAAACTAAAGAAAAGTATAAAAGGTGCAGAAAAGAAGAGGAATAAAGTTATTTTACATTAGATAAATTATTCCTAATTGGCTTGATTTAATTTCCATTGAAATAAATAATAATAATAATAATAATAATAATAATAATAATAATAATAATAATAATAATAATAATAATAATAATAATAATAATAATAATAATAATAATAATAATAATAATAATAATAATAATAATAATAATAATAATAATAATAATAATAATAATAATAATAATAATAATAATAATAATAATAATAATAATAATAATAATAATAATAATAATAATAATAATAATAATAATAATAATAATAATAATAATAATAATAATAATAATAATAATAATAATAATAATAATAATAATAATAATAATAATAATAATAATAATAATAATAATAATAATATACTTAAAGTTAGTAGAGTTTTGCATTCTCTGGAATTGCAACCAGTTCCTGCGTACAGTTTTTTTAACGTGGGTGTGATCCACGACCTTTTTATTAAGTGGAAGGTTACCACTGTAACCGTTCAAGTGGTCTTGCAAAAAGCTTTTATTTGTAGATCCTTGTTTGAGTTATTCATAGTTTATTGAGTTGTCTCCATGTTCTTTTCTGCTCTTATTCGTTTATTTTCTTTCATTATCAACAGTTTTTTAAAATATGTTGATTTGATTTGCAACATCAACAAAGTTTGTATTATTGTCTTTATTTCGTTCTTTTTTATGATAATTTATTTTCTATATTTTCTAATCTTTTAATGAAACTTGTAGCAATCATTTCTTTTTCTGGATTCAATTCTGTTTTTAATTCTATTGGTATTTTTTCTATTTCCATTTTCGTGTCATATTTAAAGTTTTATTGTGACTAAGTTCAGAGTTGTTCTTCCGTTATCAAATTGCTTTGAATGAGCTGTCTTCTGAGTATTAATAATTCGTTGTTTTAATCCTCTATGCTATTCATTAATTCCCTTATTTTTTCTCCTTAGTTATAAGCTATTTCTTCATACTTTGAAATTAATTTTTACATTTGATCTAGTTAAATTTAAAGTTTTTGATCAGATTCGTTCTTTGGTTATCTTATCTCTATAGATCCTACCATCACTTTACCTTCTGATGACGAACTTGACTCCTCTCGTTGCTATTGTTTTTTCTAAATTTCTTTTGCCGCTTTTCTCTTTAGGTTTTTAAGTTAATTCTTTGAGAGTCGAAGAGATTAATCCATTTTTTTTTCTTTATTGAAATAAATAATTAAAAGGTAAGATAATTCTACAAACCTCTTAATAAAATCATCTTATTTTACGAGTTTGCTATTAAGTATTTTATAAGTCTAGAAAATCAAATAGCATCATAACTAAAAGTTTCTGATTTTTCTTGTTTATTTGAGAAAATTTTTAGTGAAAAAGGGTAAATAAAAATAGAATTTTAACCAAATCTGGATGAAATCTAGAAAATAGCTTTAATCTTCAAATACAAATAAAAAAAGTTTGGATAATGTTGTTCCATATTAGATATTTTCATGATTAGAAGATTGTTTGAAGAAAGATATATAACTTCTAAATTAGTTCTTAAAAGAGAAAATAAAAAGAGAGTAATTAAGTATATAACATGTAGGAGAAAGTTTAGAAAATTTGTATAATAAGCTGGTTCTCCAATATTTTGATTTTAGAAGCGAATATGTTTGTACAAATCTATTTTCGTTTTAGGTTTTAATTGAATTACAATCTAATATAAAGACATAGTACAAATATATAAATGTAATTTATATTGCTAAAAGTTAAGCTATTAGAAATAACTAAGAAAGCATTAACTCAGCAAATTTTATCCTTGGCTAAATAATTCTCTCATATAAGTAGATTGTTTTACTATTGCTGCACAAAAGTTTAATTTAAAATATAAAAATTAATAAAAAAATGGTTGAAGGTTTCAAGTCAGGTTTCTAAACCACCTCTTCCTAAGCCAAAAAGGAGGGGAGGAAGCAAGAAGCCAAGTCTTAATAATCTTAACAATCTTCTCTATCACAACCTTAACCAACACTGAACTAACAACTTGGAATCTAACAAAACGAACGAAAGACAACCTTGAAGAATACACACGGAAACTCCAACCTCAAGCGAGAAACCGAGGAAACAGACGAAGTCTGTTCTCCACCAGGAGGTATCAGAATTCAACACTTCTGGCCAGATGAGCATGGAGTAGCTCATCAAAGTAGTACTGAACCTCCAGGAAGAGGTCAAGAGATTGAAGAAGGACAATGATATGCTGATGGCAAAGCTAGACCTAGCAGAAGGAATTAAGTCAAGACTTATGTCCTAGGAAAGAGATCTTAATGCCTTTTGGAATATCTCACAAAGTCAGACTAACGAATCCTAAAATTAGCTTTAGAAACAGACTGAAATGGATAGCAGACTCGGAAAAGTAGAAGAGAAATTGTAAACTTTTAAGAAAGAGTAAAGCGAAACTGGAGCTATACAAATGGAAATCGAAGCCTAGAAAGAGCAAATAAATCAAGGAAAATAATTCAAAATAAAAAAGAAATGTTTCTGCTGTGGAAACGTATGAAATTTTTATCGGAAGTGTTAGAAATTCTAATAGAAATAAAGAAAAAAGAAGAAAAAAGAAGAAAAAAGAAGAAAAAAGAAGAAAAAAGAAGAAAAAAGAAGAAAAAAGAAGAAAAAAGAAGAAAAAAGAAGAAAAAAGAAGAAAAAAGAAGAAAAAAAAAGAAAAAAGAAGAAAAAGAAGAAAAAAAAGAAGAAAAAAGAAGAAAAAAAGAAGAAAAAAAAAGAAAAAGAAGAAAAAGAAGAAAAAAGAAGAAAAAAGAAGAAAAAAGAAGAAAAAAGAAGAAAAAAGAAGAAAAAAGAAGAAAAAAGAAGAAAAAAGAAGAAAAAAGAAGAAAAAAGAAGAAAAAAAAGAAGAAAAAAGAAGAAAAAAGAAGAAAAAAGAAGAAAAAAGAAGAAAAAAGAAGAAAAAAGAAGAAAAAAGAAGAAAAAAAGAAGAAAAGAGAAGAAAAAAGAAGGTATTGCAATCCGGATGGTTCAATATATAAGATTAAGATGGAACCAAGGCAAGTTAAAGGAGGAAAACCTGGAAAAATCCGAGTTCCCAATCTCGCTAAAATTGGGCGACTCGAACTTTTATATTTAACAGCAGGGAGCATGAACTGCTGTATTCCTGACGGGGTTGGAAATCCCTAAAACGGAAAACTTAAAATTAATATTATTATTAAAATATAAAAATTCAAACTCATTGACTTGTCTTTAATCTAGTGATAATAAATAATAAGTTCTTAGACTAAACAACTTTTTTTGATTTAATTTCTAAAGTGATTTTTGTTGTTAAATTTGAAGAAAGAAAATAGCATATAAAAAAAGGAAATAATACTTATAATGGATAAAAATAATAAAAAGGTAAAAGCATCTAAGATCCTTGAAACAAAGGTTTATAGTCAAATATTCTAAAATAAATATCCTTTTTTAAAGTCAACAATTGGTGTATTTATAATAATATACAATACTTGATTTTCAATTATATTTTAAAATGGTAAAAATGAGAATTAATAGATGAGATAATAATCTTTATAGATATAAATTTTCTTTTAGCTGAAATAAGTTAGAGTTGAAGGAAGATAATATAGAGTAATTTTACTTTTTAGACTCTGAATTATTAATATAGGTAATTAATTAAAAATAAATTAGTTTTTAGTCTAAGTTTAATATCTTATGCTTTTAACTAATATTAATACTCTTATCAGATAAGAAATATTCAATTATAAAAATTGCTTCTATGAAAACAATAATTAAGGCTTTATTAATTTTAGCAGCTACTAAAAAGAGATTAATGCTTAAATAAGATGAATTAAAATTATTAAGATTATAGATTAAGATATTCATATAATAAAGGCATAATAAGTTTCAAGCATCTACATTTAAATAGTTTTAAGAATAATTTATAAGTTATCGCTAGTTTTTTTTTACATAACTATTAATTCTAAATTCGATTTAGTTCTATCGCCTCTTTTTTAATCTTTACAATAAGTTAAATTTTTTATTCTAAAAGACTTAAAAATGCTTTGGTAGGTTTTATGCATAGAAGTTCTATGAAAGCATTCATTAATAAAGTGTTTCATTTTAAGAAGATTGAAGTAATGCTAGTATTTTCTCTACAATATAACGAGTTATATATTTAGTTAATTCATAATCTTTTCCTCAGTAATAGTTTCTTTTTAAAGGATATATTTATATTTAGACTATTAAAAGTAAATGAAAGGAAAAGTTAAACTTTAAGATAAGAATAATAATTAACTTAAGTTTGTTTCATATAAATTAATATTAAGCATATTTTATTTAAAAAAGGATAGAATTTTAACTATATTGCACATTCGCTTAATCTTTTCTTCTGAATTCTAAAGGCGAAAGTTAATAGATTTTGCTTACTTTGTTAAACTTCCAATTTAAGCCTTAATTGTATGGCTTTATATGGTAAAGATAAAATTAATGTGGTAAATATAATTTTTTGGCAAAGTCTCTAGAAGCGCTAGCAAGTAAAGCCCCATTTGGGCTGAAATAAATACAGTTAATAGATGATTCATGTTCTTCTAGAGTTATTATTTCTGTTAAATCTTAACTTTAATTTTAATAGCTAAGTTGTTAGATGCACAAGCAAGAAAGATCCATCAAAGTTGAAAGAAATACAGTTTATAGTCAATTAATATCCTTTGCAAGTCTCTATTTCTGCATAATCTTTAAAATTTTATATTTTAACAGTTGAATCTTTCAAAGAACTAGCAATAAAAAAAATAATCAGGACTAAAAATCACTCTAACTACTTCATCATACTTTTGAATTGTTCATTCCTTAGAACTTATTTATTTTTAGTTTTAGGTATTTATAAGTTAATTTATTTCTTTAAATTAATATTTTTCTTTTTTTAATGTTTATTCTTATTCTAGTATTTTAACTTTTTTTTAATGAGAATATTTGTTATTTGTACTATTAAACTTTTTTTAAAGATTAATTTTCATTAATCTAAAAAAATTAAAATATTTCAACTATAAAAGTTTTTGGACTAAAACTCCTTTCCGATTGCACGACCCGACACTCTCTTTTTATGGAATAACAGGGATATCATGTTGTGCTCCAGGCACAGCTGCTAGAGAGCTCCATCGCTATGAGTAGCCAGGCTTTTAGCCCCTACCAAGAGCGGATAATCTCAAAGACAGCGTTCCCTTCAGAAAATGACTCTGACCAGGGACTTTCTCAGCGACAGGAAAGGAACTTATTCCTAGCCATAAAACCAGAAAGTGTTGTCACGAAGGTCATTCTCAGCTCCCACCATCTTTTAAATTATTTATTTAAGTTTAATAAAAATTAGTTTCTTAATAATTAGTTTAAATAAAATATGAAAAGCATTAAATTATTAAAATCAGAGTATTTATCTTTCTAATTTATAAGATAAAGTAATTAAGTTATTCATTTTCTTACTACTATTTCAATTATATTTTTATTTATAAAGATCCCACTTAAAATAATTAACTAATATCATTTATTACTTATTTTAGTAATTATAAAAAATAAATTGATAAAAAGTATCCTAAACTATAGGTAACTTGAATTTATAGTAAACTATAAAATTTTAACAGTATTAGAATTTAAATGAAACTATAAAAGCAAAAGAAGGCTAGTTAACAAATGAAAAATTTAGAATATAAACAGTAAAGATCTCAATAATCTGAACTAACTAAGAAAATATAAAATTTATTTTATCTCAGTTTCGGTATGTTTAAGAGCTGTTAGGTTCTATTTTATTTTAAGAATATTTTAGAATAAAAAGAAAGAACAGAGTTTCATATAATTTAAGAATGGATGAATAATAAAATTAAGCTTGAAACTAGCTATTTAGTACTCTATAATACAAGTAAAGAGAAATTGAACATATAAGCTTTAATCTTAAGGTAATTATTCAATAAAATGAAAGCTTAAAAAATAATATAACAAGAACTGGCTTTTCGAACAAAAAGCAAAACAAAAAAAAATTAAAACCAGAACTTTTGGAAAGCAATTTCTAACAAAGCTACCTTCGCAAGTTGAAAATAATTAAAAACTAATCAATAAAAAGGTTAACTTATGTAAGTATAAAATGCAAATTAAATCAAACAATCTCTATATAGTTATGATAAGAAGGTAGTTTCTTCTTTCTTAAGAAAAAATGAAACTGTAATTTGATGAAAATAGGAATCTGATCAAATATCTAACTTCACTTTAAGACTAAAATAATAGATAAAAGAAAATAAGGACTTAAAGAAAAGTTGAACGGAATCTTAATAATGAAAAAAGGGATAGTAAATTTAATTGCTAAGATTCATATAAAATTCTAAGGTTCCACTCCTATTTAACTAAAAATATAATTAATTAAAATAGGAAGAAGTAGTATAAAGTAGTTCAAGCAAGATAGGTAGGTTGGAAGTGATACATTATTATAATGCTAAAGAAGAAGCTCAATTATAAAAATCTACCATCAAGGGATATGAGCTAATTTAATAGTTTGCTATCTATTAAAGTTAAGTGATTTAAAGCATCCAGGAAAATAAAATTTAAACTTAAAGAGAGAAAAAGAATTGTTTTAAAAAGTTGAAGTATATAAATTGAAGTTCAAGATTAGCTGCTTATAATTTTATTTACAGTTTAAAGTAAAAGATAACTAAAAATCTGAATGAAAGGCAATAGAGATTTTTTAGTTTAAGAATATTTATGCTGCTATTTTTAAAATATCCGCATAAAGCTAAAATTTATGCGGTAAGAGGATTTATATACGATGTAGCCAAAATTTTACTTAGATTATGGTACTGGAGAATGTTTAAATCAATTTAAAGAGTAAGAAAGAGCTTTTAGTTATTTCATTAGGATCTACCCCAAACAAAGGTTCAGAAAGTCTCTTTAAGCATCTCGAGTGGTGGATACTTAACTGTTCTTAAGCAAAAAATAAAGATACATTAATACTCCACAGTTACTAAATCCACACAAAGAGAAGGATATTAAGAAGTAATAGGAGAAACTCAAAACTTTAAACCTTTACAAAAATCCTTGTATCTCGCTATAAAGACATAAAGGAAAGCATCGGAACATTCTAATAAGCATTTCTCTACTGAGTAGACAACAGGTATCTCTTCTTAGTTTAAAAGCTGCTTTGGCTTTTTTAACAAGTTTATGTAATATATTCTTTTTTCAGATTTTAAATTGTATATAATTTACTCATCTTACTTTCTACCTGTAATAGTTCTAGAAAATCTTAAAGTATTAATTCTAGAACTAAACATTATTAAATTTAAAATCTGCTACGCATTTCTCCTATCCCTGGCAGTATTTTTTGCTTTTATTTCCATTTTCTTTGACAAGGTGTCTTAATTTCCTTTCCTTAAAGCTATTTTATAATCTTTTTCTTCAATAGTTTTAGCTTTCCTTAGTACTTTCTGTATAGGTTCTTATTTTTTAAATTGAAGTTATATTCTTTCAAATTCTAAAATAATTTGGCATTGCTTGAATCCCTTTTATTCGGTGATGCAACAGGTTTTTAAAAGCTTAAGATTTAATCTAGTCACTCATTAACTTTATTGATAAGAACTTAAATAGCATTAAATTAAACTAAATTTATGAGTTTTATTTCTGAGAAATTAAAGAGTATTCTAATTATTTTTATTCTTTAGCTTACTTTCCTTTCCTAATTTTTATCATTACTAATTTTACTTTTCAATCTATCGCTTATATCTTAATTATTCTTATCTTTTCGAAAGCATTTATATTTTTTCTTTAATTATTATCTGTGAGTTGATTAAAGTTTAGCTAGTCAGATAAAATTATATGGATTTATTCTCAAGAAACTATAAATTACTTACAGTAGTTTTATTATTTTTCTTTTATTACTCTTGCAAGTTTTATTTTAAGACTCGTTAGATTAGAAAAATGTAAAGGATTTTACTTAGTTACTTCACCAAGGATAGCAAAACCCATCTTCCTTAATTAGTCATTTTAATTAATAAAATTGCTATATATATTCATTTGCTTAACTTTAACCTTCATAGTTGGAAAGACTGCTATATACTCTTAACTTTTATTTTTTTCTAACTTTAGTAAATTCATTTTTGTTTATTGGTTATTATAATGATAAAACTTTTCATCGTATGGATCTTTTAGATCCTAATGTTTTTTTAAGAAGAGAGGAGATGAAGATTTTCATAGACTAAATGGATCCTAACTAGCCTGTAGAGAATTACGAAGAGATTTGCATATCTCTAGAAATTGATCCTGATATTCTGCTCTAAGAGGTAAATATAATTATTTTTTAAGCTACAAGCAAATATACTTAATTATTTAAATTTCTTTAAATAAGCCTTCTTATCAGTTTGCTATTTCATTTTGTCACCTAAAGATGAACATTCTATCCAGTCAGCTAACTTAAAAAGTAGTTTTTCTCTTTTATCTACTTAAATACAAACTATCAATTTAATTCTTCTATCTATTTTATAATTTTCTTTCTGTAGCTTGTTCTTAAGCTAGCTGACATAAAGCTCTTCTTTTTACTGTTACTCTTATTTTTCTAAAAGATATAATATTTAATCTTAGTTCGAGTAATATTTAAGATTAAAGTGTTCTATCACATGTCTATCTTTTCAAGACTAATCGAGCTTTAAAACTGAACTGGCATTTTCTTTTAAGACTTATTTTCATTATACGAAGTCTTAAGTGTAACCAGTTACGACTATCTTTTCCTTCCTTTCAGATTAAAATTTTTTTAATGGATAGCTTTGATATTTCCAAGAGTACAGAAATTCAAGAAACTTCCAAGATTTAGTTATGAACAGCTATCAATTTTTTCGGTTAACTTTAAGGGATTTTAACTTAAGTTGAGATTCTGTAAAGATTGAAATCAGAAATATTTGATATATTTCCTTGATATTATTTTAGTGATAGTATTAATGTTGCTTCCTACTAAATTAATAATCAGTTATCATCTAGCTATTCTATTCATTTACTTTCCTAGTTTAGATTTACAAGGCTCGTGAAACTCTTAAGTTAGCTTTATTACTTTTATAATTTTCCTTCTCTGATAGGTCTGTCAGATATTAAGTCTTTCCTAGAGAAAAAGTTGGCTTATTTTTTCTATCCTGTGAATGAAATTCCTTAATTTAAAAATTACGGCAGTATAGCCTAGACAAGAAATTTCCACTTGTAATAAAAATTCTTGACTAACTAATCTCGGTAATAACTAGACTCTATTCTCAATACTTCTTAAGAATCGTAACTCACATCGATTGGTTCCTTTTGACTCAATTATTTTAACAGTCCATATAATCAGCATTCAAAAAGTTATAGCCAAGATACAACACTTTCAACTTTTGGTTATCCTAGACTTCATCTAGAAAGATAAATCGACTTTACTAATGTCTAGCTCAATAAGTTAGTCTGAAGTCAAACTCCTTTAAGGATTCAAAGCTAACTTGGTGTTTCTAGGTTAAATTATCTCAAGATCTTAAGAAATCTCAGTAGTAATAGAAGAAATGTTGTTACTCCGTAACAAAAGTGCTCTAATGATACTAAGGAATGAAAGAATAGTCTGTTAGAATTAATAGGATAAATATACAGTTAAATATTTTTAATTATTGATGCTCTAAGAAGAATTATCTGACATTTAAGATCTATAGATACTACAAAATAAAAATAGTGTAAGATTAGTCTAAATGATTTAAAGTAAAAGGGATTGCTATTTTGTATGTATATAGAAAATAATAATTAATAAGAATGCTTTAGATTATAATGAATAATATACTAAGAAGTTTATTGGATTTAGTATTTATAAGTATAAGATTATGCTAGTTGCTTACTATAAATCATTATTATTAAACTTATTATAAAAGGATATAGTTAAAGTGCTTACTATTTAGTAACGGTAAAATTAATAGGAAGGAGTATGTATTCTGGATAATTTATTTATAATGTACGTTTGTTGTAGTTATAAGGGGTTGATGTTGAGTTAATGGATTAAATCAGATACTTGATTTATTTAGAAAATTTCTAGGTAAAAGAATTGTAAACTTAGTAGCTAAATAAGATGGAAAAATTATAAATATATAGTAGATGGTAGAAATAAGATAATATGGGTTAGTTGATAAATAATATAAGTAAGAGAATAAGTAGATACATATTAGAGTTATAATGCTGATGTAATAGAATTAATAAAAGGTAATTAGTTATCTCTAGATGTTTATTAACTTTAATTTAAAGCTTTCATCTATCATGTAACCATTACATATTCATATTATATCATACAGATATGCATTACTATCTTTCTCTTTATTATTCGTTATACTATTCCTCGCTAAATTAATTAAGATGCTAAGTATGTGGAGACATCTTACTGTATTAAATTGCCAGAAAATTTAAATAAATTATTTAGTGAATAATAGATTTAAGATTTTTGGGACCATTAAATCAGCAAGAAGTCAAAGATAAAAAAGGAAACTTGCTTAGGAGACAAAACTAGATCCAAAGAAGAGAAAAACTAAAAAACAAACCTCATTAATCTGAACAGCATTAAGATAATTAAAGAAGTTTAGGATTGCTAATAAATAATTTTAAATATTAAAATCATTATGCACTAAAATAAATTTAGGCGGAATTTTACAAAGCTTAAGTTAGGTTATTTGTATAACTTTATTTTTTAAATATTAAAGAAAAAGTTATTTAAACTTAATAGAGTAAACCAATAACTTATATAGCTTAATTGCATAGCATATCTTATGTATTTATTACATTTTACTTTTAAAATAATCAAGATAAAATGGCTGAAAAATCAGAATTTTTTTCATTTCTAAGTTTGATTTTTGTCTTTAAGTATTAATATCTCATAATATACCTCTTTCTTTCAGGTTTGTATAGTTAAGACTAATTATTAGCTTTTTCAGTTATTTTTAGTTGATAAGTGAGAAGTCTTGGATGTGATTATAACTTAAGTTAAAATTTTGTAATGATTAGAAATATTTGTTATTTTTCTTTGATATTCTATCACGCGTATTAATTTAGTTTTCTACTAGAGGCTAGTATAGGTATCATGTAGCTATTATACTAAATTTTTATTTAAGGCTTACTAATTTCGCGATATTTTCCTAAAATTATCTTATCCCTTGGCTATGTAACAAAATATTCTATCTAAAATATTTTAGAGGGAAAATTCTTCCATTTTATATATTAATTTTAATAGTAATTATTCTTCTATTTACTAAGTATTAAGTTAATAAAATAATACTATTAATATCTAAGTATCTCTTAAGCCAAAAATTTAGTTTCTTTTAATTTTTAGTTTATTCAAAAAATAAAATGCAAGCATCTTAATGTATAGCTTGTGAAGAAGAGTTCAACTAAGAGCTTAAAAAGCCTAGAAGATGTGATTGTGGATGTATTCTTTGTGAGACATATTTGAAAGGTTTCTACAAAGTTTAAAAGAATTTCATATGCAACAATCATAACATTATCACTGATAGACCAATTGAAGAATTAGAAATACTAAATTTACATCTTTAAGAGGAGTCCAAATAAAACTAATTGAGTATATGTTAGTAGCATAATGAGATTCTATCATTGTATTGTCTGAGTGACAGTGCATTAATATGTGAAAAATGTCAATAGGAATCTCATAAGAATCATCAATGTGGTAGATAAGAGGAGATCGTTCTTATATGTAAGTTCGTATGTAAATGACTTTGAGTGCTATAAAGGAGAGGTTGAAGCAATATTCTTCTGTTTTAGGTCAATGATAAAAGTAGTTGGCTGATGATTATGCGATAAATAGAGATAAGATAATGTAGATCTATGATAAAATCAAGAGAAGTTTAGAGTAAGCATATGAGGAGGTGGTAATAAGAGTATAGGACTAAGGTGAATAGTGTAGGTAGGAAATGGATTAAAATAATCTTTTTGAAAGACTAAAGAGTATTGGACTAATGTAATAGGTTACTATATAGTAATGTGAGAAAAAGAAGGTGGGGATAGAGAGATTGGAGGTATAGTTGTAAGAGAAGTGAATAAAGGATGAGTAAAAATATTCTAAGTATAAGGCTAGTCTTAGTTTATAGAATATGGAAGTTTAAGTCTTTGAGAAAATGATAAAGGAGATTCAGCCACTATAGGAGTTGCGAGTTAGAGAATAAAAATAATCTTTTTAGAGAACTATATAGCTTTTATGAAAGGAGTTATAGTTGTAGGCTAAATCATATGAGAGTGTAAAAAAGGAAAGTGAAGAATAAATATAAAAGTTGCTTTAGGTAATAAGAGATAAGGATATGATGTTTACTGACTTGAGGGAATAAATATCTCGTAACTAGAAAGTAATAGAGGATCAATAATTATAAATAAAGAGTTTGACCTAGTAGTAGAATGCTATCTTATAGTAAAAAGATTTCGAGTTATAAGGATATAAAGATAAGTTAGAGGAATAGTCTAAGAGTTTGAGTGAGTAAATAAAAAGTTTATCGAGTGAGGGTGTTTAATATAAATTGCGAATAAGTGATTTGTTGTAGGTTGTTGAAGAGAAGGATTAGAGGAATATATTTTAATAGTAGTAGTATGAAAAGCAAGATTTATAGAAAGAGTAAAGAATAAGAGAGTTGTAGAATGAGTTTAATCTTTAGAGAGAGGACAATGATAATTTAAGGGCTTAAATCAATCGATTGAGTGAGTAAAATAGTTAGAGAGAGTGATTTGAGTGAGCTTGTTGAGGCTAATAATAATAATATTTTATAGAATCGTTAGTTGGGTTAGTAGATAGAGAGTTTACGATAGGAGAGATCTAATTTGGAGAACTAGATATAAAGTTTTTTGGAGGAAAGAAAATAGTTAACGAGATAGATGAATGAGTTACGAGCAAGGATAATGAAATATGAAACCATAATATCGATAGTATCTCCGAATAATAAATCTGTGAAGCTTGTGGTTAAGCAAGACACTACTATCGGATAACTAAAGGACATGATAGAATAATAAACTAAGTTATACGAATGGTCATTGGACATCTATAAGAATGGCAATAAGTTAGAGAAATATTAGACAATGGAATCTTTAAAGATAATGGATGGGGAATAGTTAAAAGGTTATACTTGCATTTGATTACCTTGATGGGGATTTATCTATGATGATTTGTGGAAATTTGGTTCTAAATATGATTTAAAAGGTTTAGGTAGAAAATCTAATGAATGGGAATGTAAGGTAATAGTAATAGATAATTGGTAGTTAATTTGAAGTTTGAAGCATATGAAAAATAAGATAGGTTTAAATAAAGCAGAAAGAATTAAAATTAGAAGCTAAGTAAAATAATAGATAGTTAGTAACTTAAACATGTTTTGCATCTATTATTACATTTCCAGAATATACTAATAAAGATTTAGAAAAGCTTAATTTAAATTATAATTAACTTAATCTTGCAACTTCAAACACATTTTTCTCATAGCAGCATAGATCTTTACTCAATTTAAGCTATAAATTCATAAACTTTTGTGATTGTTTTTAAAAATATGACTAGCTACGAACTATAAGGTAAAACTAAGAAAAAATAAAAAAGAAAAGTAAATTGAAGTAATTTAATAAGTGCTAATATCATTTGGTAATTAAGACAGCTTATTCTTTTTAATATGCTTCGTCATTTCTTTAAAAAAGAATGGATTAGTAAAAGAGATGATTAAGCACTAAATAAAAGCTTAATTAAAAGCTAATAAAGTATATAAATTTAATAGATAGTAAAATTAAACCTAAAATAATCCTTAATATTAAAATAATCCTTAGTGTTGAGAGGCACACAAATATATTTCCATTTTTCTTAAACAACAAGATAGATTTATTATAAGTAAAGAACTTCTATTTTATTTCTAAAAATTAAAAGAAAGCCCATATATAAAAAGTCTTTAGTGCTAAAATAATAATCTTAATAGGTTTTTTAATAACTATCTGATTAAATAGTTTGAAATATGCTTCAAATATTAAATAGAGATATGAATAAAGAAAGCATATCTATTTATACTTTTAGTTATAGTTATATAATCTCAAACTTATTTAATAACTAAAGCTATTAATTCACTAATCCCTTCATAGTTAACTATAATCCTTTTATTTATAATACTGACTAACTTTCTTTTTATGCTTTAGAGTATAAAATGCAGGAGTAATATAGCTTCTTATTCATTAAATTGGAAAATAAAGGATTATTTATTAGTATTAATAGATGTAAATTGTCTATCTAACTTGTTAGCCTAAGAGTAACTTAGAGCTTCATTCTTTAATACTCTTCTCTATTTTTAGTCTAACTTAAGCAAGTCTAAAAAGGCTTACTTCACTTCTTGAAGCATTAATTTTTACTTGATATTGAAATAAGTTTTTGCTTAGTTATTGCATTTTCTATCCTTCATCATTTGGTTGATTTTATTCATTTACTTAGACTAAATATATCTTCCTTCACTCTACAACTAAGCCTCTTAATCTCAAGTCCTGTCTTTGTAAAATATCAAAAACTTCTAAAATACCTTCAGTATTACTAACTCTCAACAAATCTTCTTTATTTTACATCCATGAAATAAATAACTCCTTGCTTGAACTACCAGTTTTCAGACTTTTTTCCCTTTCAGCATAACTTATAATTATTAAGCTTTTATACCCTAGAAATTTCTTCTTTAATACTCTAATATTTGAACACTTTCTATTCCTTCTTAGGAATTTGCTGATGCTTTTGCTTTTGAACTTAGTTCAGAAACTTGATTATTTCTAGCTAAATCTAAGAAATTAAGTAGCTGATGTAGCTATATCAATTAGACTGCGTTTATTGATAAGTTTTTATTTAGCTTTTTGATATTCACGTATTTCTTGCTCCATCAAAAGCTTAAATTAAAAGAGTAAGGCATTCACTTATATCTCATAACTGTAGCTTTATTGTCATGCTGATGTATACCAACAACAGACTATTAGAAGGATTTTCCCATTTAAATTCTTTCTTACACATTACCTGAACTGGAAAAATATCTTAGCCTAACCTCTTAATTGCTATTTACACTATCAATTCTAGAATAATCTAACACTCTTTTCCATACCAAAGCTATATAATTTTTCCTTTAACTAAAAAGATTATACCCTTTACCCTGTAATCAACAAAGAATGAAAAATGAATGAAGTAATAAGCAAGCTAAAAGGATTAAAACCTTAAACTAGTAAAGTATTAGACATAAATAAGTGTATTTAATGCTTAGATTATTAAACTTAACTTTATTTTACTTTCTAGTTAGCCAATTAATAATACCTAATTTAATAAATTCAATGCCTTCTACCAAGCTAATTAGTAAATTATTGCCTGTCCTAAACAGTTTATTCGCTTTAGTGATGCTTGCAGCAAAAAATAACGGAAGAGCTTTGATGGGAAAATTTTAGTTTCAAGAAAGAGCTGAAGAATCATAGATTTAATTCCAAGCCTTCGATAAGAAATCCAACAAGACTTATAGTTCTTTCTAAGAGATATAGCAAAGCTACAATATTTTCCATGACAACTATTACTGGATTAAAATCTAGAACTAGAGAAACATGATTATAAGATTCGCTGTTAACCACTTCACTGATTTGACTAACGAAGAATTCTGAAAGACTTGCTTAGGATACAAGGATACTTAAACAGGGTATAGAACTGAATATATGAATATGAATAAAATGCTGATGATTCTCTTGATTGGGAATTGAAGGGAGCTTTAACATCTGTCAAAGATTAAAACCAATTCATAAGCTGCTGTGCTTTCAGTGCTGTAGAAGTTGGGAAGGAGCTTAGTATGATATCAATTTAGTGGCTAATCTGCTTTAGCTCCTTCTATTAAATCTCTAGGATAGAGTTATTTTATAATTTTATTTTTAAATTTCACATCAAAATTGCATAACTTTCAGTTATCAAAAAATCCCTTCCTCAAGTACTGGTACTTAAGCCAGTTGATTTAATTTTAAAAATTAAGAGGAAATATTATCCTTTATCTAAAAGAGGAAATTCAACTTCATAAGGAATTTTGCTAATTTTAGAACTGCTAATATAACTCTAGAAGGTTAAGATAAAAGACTGATATAAACTTTAAGACTAATCATCTTTGTTTTAGTTTCTCGATTTCAATTTAAATTATATTAATTATTAAATTAGATTAACAATCTAGTCTACTTGCTATGCTTTATTAGCTTCTATAATTTAGTTTTATTGATTAAAGTATTAATAAAATTATTTTAGCACTTTATTCTAAATTTAGTTCACTCTTCTATAAATTTTTTAAATATTTAGATTTTTTTAATTTAGATAACTATTTTTTCCAATCATAGATTTCATTGCATTCAAATAGCGGGTTCTCTTAAATTCCAATTTTGATAATAGTAAAAGAAAAATGTAAAGCTTAAGAAGTATATAAGCAAATAAAGTGAAACATTAATAAACTTGATTTTCTCTTAAATTATAATAAATTAGTTATTTTACTCTTATAGTTAATAACTGCTTGCTCTTATATATCCAGGATATTTAATTAATTTAATTTAATTTATCTTTATTTTATAATAATTTAAGTTAATTAATGACCATTAAAGACTTGCTTATATCCTTCAATAGAGATACTATATTAACTAGATCATAATAATTTTAACTTTAAAATAATAATAAATAGTTATTTAAATAGATTTTCATCCAGAGTAGTCACTTATAATAAAATGAATTTTACCCCTAAAATTAGTTAAGTTTTATTATTAGTTTAGTTATTATTTTAATTTTATTTAATACACACATTGCTCATTATATTTCTTTTAACCATCTAAAAGTTGTAAATAATATTTTTGCACTTGGTCATATAAAAATGTTTAGATAGTGAGAATTCTGAAATAATATTTTTATTATATGGTATAATAGTTTTAATTTTGTATATGCTCTTAATTCTATTTAATATAGCATTTATTTCTCTTAAGCTTTTTGAATTTAAGTTTTAATAATCCTTAAACAGCTAACTGTATGTCTACTTTTTATTTAATATTAGATAAATTAATTATTAATGAAAACTAGTTTACTAAAGAATTTTATATTTATTTATATGCTTAGATAGCATAAGGGACTTAACCTTGATATTATTATTTTAGTAACTCTTAAATTTATAAGTAAATACTTTATAATTTTAACTTTATTTAGCATATACTAATAGATATTAAAACAAATCTATAAATAGCTATTCGTTGTAACACTTTACCTTATGATATTCAATTATTATTTCCTTTATGTACTATTTACCTAAACTAATTATTTTATTATTATAAGTGCCTTTCATATATTATTCAGTCTATCCTTGCAATTTCACTATAAACTTTCATTTTCTTGGCTCTAATTATATTATTTAAACTAAATTACTATTATACCATAAATTAACTCAATTTTAGATGCATAAATCAAATATTCAATAACACTAATTTAAAATATGTGTATAGTTCTTAGAAATTACAAATGCTTTTATTGCCAAATCATCTTTTTGATGCAATAGATTTATTAATTTAACTTACCTATTTATCATGCTTTATTTCCTAATACTTGGCTATACTAATTTTAATTTTATTTTTATGCTTAAAACTAATATTTTAGTTAATATTCTTAAATACTATATCTTATTGCTATTCCTAAATAAACTCGTAAAGAAGATTAAATTATTTCATTTATTTTACTTTTCAAACAAGTATAACAGTCTAACTTTGATATTCTAATATATAATTTATATATATAAAATTACTCCTAAGAAATCATCTACCAAAAACTAACACCAAATCTAACCATAAAACTCTCTAATCGAAATATACTCCCTAGAAGCGGGGAAAAAAAATCCAACAATCACTTCTAGACTTTATTTAACCATTAGATTCTCTAACTTTTACTGTACAATAATTATAAAACAAAATTAATGGTTAAAAACGGAAATAAGCATTAAAACCTTGATGGTGCAAGGTAATTAAAAACTGGAAAAACGGAGCAAAAAATAGTAGAAATTAATAAACCATACAATTCTAATCTTAATAATGGTCCTATAATAATAGAAGAACAAAATTTAAATTCTTTTTCGGATCGGAAAAAAATTATCAATTTTTTAAAATTCCAAAAATGCTAAAAATGCTTAAAAATAGGACATAACTCGAAATATTGTAAAACAAGATGTTTTTATTGTTAAAAGATTGGACACATCTTTAGAAGTTGCTGGTATTTTCAGAAGAAGCAAGAATCTAATAATTGAAAGATATGAAATAATATGACAAAATTATACTGTTCTCCAGAAGGAAGACTTTACAAGAAAAAATTATTCAGTGGAGATTAATTACTATTGGATATAGTAAATGCTCAAAAAAGAAGGACGAGGAAGATGTTGGGACCTAATTGAGATTGAAGAAAAATTCCTAAGATCAAGAAAGGTTAAATCTGTATAACACGATATGCAATAGAAGAAGTAATCTTTTAAGAATACCTGAACGATTCATTTACATCTTAAAACTCCTAAACTTAATTAATGGTAAACCAAATAAAAGTGAAGTCACTTTAATAAATTATGTTATGTTAAAATTTTAAATATAAAGAATTTAAAGTCTTAGGTATGTAAAATTATTTATAGCATGCTTTTTACTTAAATTTGCAAAATATCTCATGACTATTACTTTGAAAAAACGTTCTTTGAGTAAAAATGAAACATAAGTTAGACATATTTAGATTATTTTCTGTTTTTAACTCTAAATTGTTTAAAGTTAAAATTGTTTTGCTTTTGTATTTTTGATTTGAAGGTAAAAATAGAAAAGAAGTGTTTATAAGTAATATTAATATAATAGCCCATATTAAATATTTTCTAAGATAACTATTACTTTATGATTTAAAGTAATTTAGTTTTTCATTTATCTAAATTAAATCTTTTTATATATTATCACTTTCAAGTTTTCTATTTGGTAGAACTAATTTTTATTTAATTAATAATTAATTTCTTAAGTTATCTAGAATTTGTATAAAGAGAGATATATTTTAAGGGAAATTAATTATCAGCTTAAGATTTATTGGCAATGCTTTAATATTAACTTCTAAATATAGAAATGCTTTATAATTTAATAGCAGCTTTCTTAAGCATTAATACTATATTTCTTTTACTAAAGAAGAAAATTAAAAAGTCTAAATTAAAAGATTTTTATTAATTAAGAAATAACTTAGTTAAGCAGAGCAAGTATACACCTTTCTTTTGCTTTAAAGTATGATTGATAATTTATTTTTAATTGGCTAAATTTTAAGTTCATAGTTCAAAGTTAGATTTATGAAGACAGTAGGAGTTAGATTTATCTTTCCTCAGTAAAGTAAATAAATGTATTGAGTGCCTTATTAAAGGTTTAGCATTTGATTTGAGCAATATTAGCTTAATTATATAGATAATTTATTATTAAAGCACTTAAGTATTTATTTATTAATACTTTAAGTCTTCTTTCTATAATTTTGCATCCTACTAAATTTAATAATTACTAAAGTCACTATCAATTATACAGAACTTGAAGCAAGAAGAAAATAACTATAAATTAAATAACTGGAAATAAATAAAAATATTAGCATCTAAATTTAAAATTAGCAAGTTTTTATTTATTTCTTATAATAGAGCTAGTAGCTATAAGGTTCATATTTGTTATGCTTTTATATTTTGCTTTAATAGAGAGAAATATAAAATATCATTATAACCATCTATTTAAAAATCTAATATTTTATAGGATATAAAGTTTATCTATTTTCCTTTATGAGATTTATTTTTAATGTAGAACTTAGTATAATTATAACATTTTTCTTTAAGAAAAATAGATTGCTAAAGTTTTAAAATGCTGCTTTATTTCTCTTTCTACATTTTTTTCTAAGTAAAGCGCAATTAAATTTTAATTTATTTCTCTTGCTGCAGCAATATATTTCTAAGTTTATTAACTAAATTTTCTTTTCTTTATAAAAGCTTTCATTTTACTGAGATGTATTCTAAATCAGGTATTTAAATCCTTACGTTTTTCTTTTTTATCATTTTATTCACCTAATTGTAAAGATTTATTATTTGTTGAAATTAAAAAAATACTAAATAGAGTAATCATCGTTTATAAGCGTTGAAAGATTTTTATTAAATTAATAAAAAGTTATTAATAATAGTACTGTTCTTTAGTCTAATGTAAATTCTTTATTTATATAAGCATAAATTTTAATTTTATATATAAATTCATTTGTTTCCTTGTATTTCCAAACTTTCCTCTTCTAAATTTCCTATCACGTTTTTAGGTATATCAAATAAGGTAACTCAACCTTGCTTGAAGACAAGTATTTTATCATATCCTTGAATTTTATGAATTCTATGCTCTATAGTTAGAACTGCTCGATCTTATAATTTATCTTTTATTAGTTACTGTATAAATTAATCTGCTTTCTAATCAATTGAAGCTGTTGCTTCATCCATTACCAATATTTTGCTGCATCTGAAGTATAATAAATTACCATAATATTGCTCATCCTATACAAATTAGCTGCCTTTCTCCTACACTTATGTTTTTTCCTTACTCCTGTATTTATTTATCGAGTACTTTACATTCCATTACATCTTTACCACTTTATTTTTTATCCTCTTTTTCACTTGATAGATTATCATTTTAGCTTTAAAACTTTTCCAATATATTAATTTATGCAAGTACTAATAATTGTTTAATCATCATAATCATCAAAGGGATCTAAATTCATTCTCAAACTTCCGGTAAATATTATGGGGTCTTGAGGAATAACACTTAACTATTTCTTAGTGAATGTAAAGATATGTCTTATATGTTCATTCTGTAAATAATAATTTTTCCATTTTCTACTTCTACTATTCTAAATAATCATAAGAAAATGGATGATTTTCCGATCCAGTTCTGCTTGCTGTTCCTTTTTCCTAATGAGCCTAAACTATGAAATAAACTAAATTGAGTATATTAGAAAGCTAAGGTATATAACCCAATTATACGTTTCTATACTCAATTTTCCCTTAGCTAATTTAACCATTTTCAGTTTCTTTATCTGAACGAACTGATTTCTCTATATCAGCTTAAGCATAATAATGACATCTTTCTATACTTATCATTAAATTTCTGTTTCTACTATCTGTTAAACTGACTCAATCATCGATTCAGGTAATGGATAAGCATATGCAACAATGAGAAGCTAAATTTAGCTGGGTTTATTATTAATAAATCTATATAATTTATAGGTATAAGTTTTATAATCCTGCTAAGCTTAATTTCATAGCTTAGTACTTAACATATAGAATTTCATCCAAAACTTTGTTAATTCAGGTTAAAAAATTAAATTTTGTCTTGCTATTGCTTAAAATCAGGTCCTAGTGGAATTGCTGCTTAAGAGATCATCGATTTTATTATTCCTTTACCCAACATAAAAGAGGGAAGAATTTCGCTTTGTATACAAAAAATGAGAGATTCTCGAAAGACATTATTAGCTTGATTGAAGAAGTAATTGAAGGGGAATATGTCTGAAATCTTTGCTGGTAAGAAAATAGTTATTAAGATTAGGTTAACTCATTTCTAAGCTTTTAAAAATGAGAAAATTATCTACTAGTCTAAACACGTTTCTGCTCATGAAATAGGTCTTGATATGTTCTATAAGTTTGATGAGTAATTTATTAGCTGATCATGCTTATTGAAACTACTTCACCTTTCAATCTAATTATTAAATTTTTATTCAAGACCATCTCTGAGTTTAAAGGCTTCTTTTGCTCGTTTTTTGCTGAGCGAACTGGTTTATTCTCCTTTTTCGAACTTTAAAACATGATTATAATAATCGTCACTTTATTTCTATCTCAAAAGTTCTAAAATATCTTTAAATACTAATTTTAGAGTTATTAATCAGATTAATTTAAACTCTCCTACATATTACTCTTCGACCTTGACTGCTCTTTTCACTTTTATTTCCTGTTTTCTTCGACAAATTATCTCAATTTTTTCCCTTAGTAAACTGCTTTTTAATCCTTTTCTTCAATTTTTTTGACTTTTTTTAGTACTTTCTATACAAGTATTTACTATTGTAGTTTAGTTAATAAGCTTTGAATATTTTTCTAGATACTAAAGTTCCTTTCAAATTGCTTTGTCAATTCCTTATTGCTTTATTTTTTGTGGTATTATCTTATATAGAAAAACGAGAAAATTAATATTTAGGCTTTTCTTATTTGATTTTGCATTCTTTAGCCAAATCTTACTATTTATTTCTTTTTTTATTATCATTTTTTAATCTAAGTCACTTATCTTCTTTATATGTAGCCCTGATTTCTAGGATACTTATCTCAAGTTAATAGAGAAACTGATTTATTCTCTAACTCTTATATTCATTTGGTGCTACTTTAATTCCTTTTTATTTTAATATCATAGTAGGTTTTTAAAACTTAAGTAAGTTTTTCTGCTTACTTATAATATTTGCAAATTAGAGTTTAAATAGAATTCTAAATGACTGGATTTGCAAGTGTTTTAATTAGAAATTTTTGAGTAACCTGGCTTTATATCCTTTGTCTAATTTACTTTTACTTTTTTTCGCTTTTACTCCGATTACTGTTTTGCCTATCGCTCATATCTTGATCATTCTTACTTTTTAACTTAGTTTATCACTTTACTTTAATTAGTATCTTTGATAAAGTCTAAAGATTGAAAATGTGGATAAATTAAAAGGAGATAAAAATTTATCTTCAAGATGTTTCTACTTGCTTTAAGCATTTTGGTTACCTATCTATTATTATCCTTTTAAGTTTAACTTATTTTGGACTCGTTTATTTCAAGTAAACTTTAAAGGCATTCCGTTAGTTATTTCTCCAAGGATACCAAGGTTTAATTACCTTACTTCTAGTTGCTTTACCTTACTAATTTTCAATTATTTTTACTCATTTACTGTATCTTAGTTTAGCTTTCATTATTGGAAAAACTGTTGTGTATATTTAAATTTATTTACTCTATAAATTTATCAGAAGTATATCTTTCCAATGTTTTAAATATTCACCTGAAGATAAAAGAAGCAGTAGATATATTTTAAGTTTTTTAAAAATAATATGTTTAAAATTCTTCCTCTTGATTGCTATTTTTCATCTTAAGTAGATATGAAAAAAATTATTCAGTTTAGATTCCTTGATTAATAAAGCTTACTTTTACTTTATTGGTTTTAATACTTTAAATTACTTTCTTGATTAAGATTTAAGCTAATCTGAATATCTTTAATTCTTTTAAATATTTCAGAAATGGCGAATGAATTACCTTTACTCTATTGAACATTTTTTCTTACTTTGGAGCTGCTATTTCGAGCTATTATTAAGTTTCGTTCATTTTTTTCTCAGCTATAATAATGATAAATTTTTTACCTATATGGAGCAATAAAGATTATAATAATTTATTATAACTAATAAGTACGAGGTGAGATGCAGATTTTCATACCTGAAGAATGGATTTTGGCTAATAAGTAGGAAATTAAAAAGAATTTTCTACTCCTCTGGAAATTAACCCTGGTATTCTACATTAAGAGTAATAGTATTTTTAATAACTAACTATAATCATTTTTAAAGGTGCTTGAATTTCTTCATACTAGCTTTTTAATATCTTGTGATTTTACTTTCCTCACCTAAGAGAACAGCAATATATTCAACATGCTAATTTAATCTCTAATTTTTCATATATTCATTAAAATTAATAAAATCATAAGTTTCTATCCTTACATGCTACTATAAAATAATCTCCATGCACTTATTCCTTTTGCTAGTTGCTTTAAATTTTTCATTCTGTTACTCATACTTTTCTAATGTTAGTGGCTCTTAATCTATTCTTAAAATTTTAATTTCTTTTCTAAGTATGGATAATACTTAAGATTAAAGAAGTTCTATTACAAGTCTATTTTTTGTGGATAAGCCAAAATTAATATACTATCTTGCGTTTTCTTTACGACTCTATTTCAATATAGCAAGCATTAAGCACTAAATGTAGTTCTTCAGTCTTTCTAGGTTTTCCAACTAGTTAAAGGAAATATCATCTTTCTATCAACTCTAAGAGATCAGCATTTCAGAAAATTTATTAAACTTAGTTATGACTAACTACTAACTTTCTCAGTTATTTGTAATTAATAAGCGAGAAGCCTTGGATGTGATTATAAATTAAGTTAAGATTCTGTAATGATGGAAATATTCGTTATTTTTCTTTGATATTCTGTCACACGTATTAATTTAGTTATCTACTAGAGGCTATTATAGGTATTATCTAGCTATTCTACTAAATTTTTATTTAGGCTTATTAATTTTCCGATATTTTCCTAAAATTCATCGTATCCCTTGGCTATGTAACAAAATATTATATAGTAATATTTTAGAGGGAAAATTCTTCCATTTTATATATTAATTTTAATAGTAATTATTCTTCTATTTATTAAGTATTAAGTTAATAAAATAATACTATTAATATCTAAGTATCTCTTAAGCCAAAAATTTAGTTTCTTTTAATTTTTAGTTTATTCAAAAATAAAATGCAAGCATCTTTATGTAAAGCTTGTGAAGAAGAGTTCAACTAAGAGCTTAAAAAGCCTAGAAGATGTGATTGTGGATGTATCATCTGTGAGAGATGCCTGAGGAGTTTCTACAATATCCAATAGATGTTCAACTGTAGAAAGCACAACATCATCACTGATAGACCAATTGAAGAATTGGAAATACTAGATTTACATCTTTAAGAGGAGTCCAAATAAAGCTAATTGAGTATATGTTAGTAGCATAACGAGATTCTATCATTGTATTGTCTGAGTGACAGTGCATTAATATGTGAAAAATGTTAATAGGATCCTCATAAGAATCATCAATGTGGTAGATAAGAGGAGATCGTTCCTATTATGTAAGTTCGTATGTAAATGACTTTGAGTGTTATAAAGGAGAGGTTAAAGCAATATTCTTCTGTTTTAGTTCAATGATAAAAGTAGTTGGTTGAGGATTACAAGTTAAATTGGAAAAAGATAATGTAGATCTATGATAAAATCAAGAGAAGTTTAGAGTAAGCTTGTGAGGAGGTGGTGATAAGAGTATAGGACTAAGGTGAATAGTGTAGGTAGGAAATGGGTTAAAATAATCTATTTGAAAGACTAGAGAGTATCGGGTCAATGTAATAGGCTACTATATAGTAATGTGAGATAAAGAAGGTGGAGATAGAGAGATTGGAGGTATAGTTGTAAGAGAAGTGAATAAAGGATGAGTAAAAATATTCTAAGTATAAGGCTATTCTTAGTTTAAAGAATATGGAAGTTTAGGTCTTTGAGAGATTGATAAAGGAGATTCAGCCACTATAGGAGTTGCGAGTTAGAGAATAGAAATAATCTTTTTAGAGAACTATGTAGCATTTATGAAAGGAGTTATAGTTGTATGTTAAATCATATGAGAGTGCAAATAAGGAAAGTAAAGAATAAATATAAAAGTTGTTTTAGGTTATAAGAGATAAGGATATGGTGTTGACTGACTTGAAGTAATAAATATCTCGTAACTAGAAAGTAATAGAGGATCAATAATTATAAATAAAGAGTTTGATCTAATAGTAGAATGCTATCTTGTAGTAAAAAGATTTCGAGTTATAAGGTTATAAAGATAAGTTAGAGGAATAGTCTAAGAGTTTGAATGAGTAAATAAAAAGTTTATCGAATGAGGGTGTTTAATATAAATTGCGAATGAGTGAGTTGTTATAGGTTGTTTAAGAGAAGGACTAGAGGAATATATTTTAATAGTAGTAGTATGAAAAGCAAGATTTATAGAAAGAGTAAAGGATAAGAGAGTTGTAGAATGAGTTTTATCTTTAGAGAAAGGACAATGATCATTTAAGGGTTTAAATCAATAGATTGCGTGAGTAAAATAGTTAGAGAATGAGTGATTTGAATGTGGTTACTAAGGCTAATAATGATAATATTTTATAGAATCGTGAGTTGGGTTAGTAGATAGAGAGTTTGAAATAGGAGAGATCTAATTTGGAGAACTAGATATAAATTTTATTGGAGGAAAGAGAATAATTAACGAGTTAGTTGAATGAGTTACGAACAAGGATAACGAAATATGAAACTATAATATCGATAGTATCTCCGAATAATAAATCTGTGAAGCTTGAGGTTAGGCAAGACACTACTATCGAATAGCTATATGAAATGATAGAATAATAAACTAAGTTATACGAATGGTCATTGGCTATTTATAAGAATGGCAAAGAGTTAAAGAAAAGATAGACAATGCAATCTTTAAATATAATGGATGGGGAATAGTTATAAATGAGATGGAGTTAATTTTTTATAATAAATGTAGATGGTAAATAATCTAATTAAAGGAGGTACGTTGCATTTCTAAACTTTTATTTTTAAAATAGGTAAGTATTTTAATACTCTTAACTTATAGAATGTAAGCATTTTAATATTCTTAACTTAGGTAAGCATTTTAATATTCTTAACTTATAGATTGTAAGGCATTTTAATATTCTTAACTTATAGTATGTAAGTTATTTTAATATTCTTAACTTATAGTATGTAAGTTATTTTAATATTCTTAACTTAGGTAAGGCATTTTAATATTCTTAAACTTAGGTAAGTTATTTTAATATTCTTAACTTATAGAGAGTAAGTTATTTTAATATTCTTAACTTAGGTAAGTTATTTTAATATTCTTAACTTAGGTAAGTTATTTTAATATTCTTAACTTAGGTAAGTTATTTTAATATTCTTAACTTAGGTAAGTTATTTTAATATTCTTAACTTATAGAGAGTAAGTTATTTTAATATTCTTAACTTAGGTAAGTTATTTTAATATTCTTAACTTATAGGATGTAATTATTTTAATATTCTTAACTTAGGTAAGCATTTTAATATTTTTAACTTATAGTATGTAAACATTTTAATATTCTTAACTTATAGTTTGTAAGCATTTTAATATTCTTAACTTATAGTTTGTAAGCATTTTAATATTCTTAACTTAGGTAAGTTATTTTAATATTCTTAACTTAGGTAAGTTATTTTAATATTCTTAACTTAGGTAAGTTATTTTAATATTATTAACTTAGGTAAGTTATTTTAATATTCTTAACTTAGGTAAGTTATTTTAATATTCTTAACTTAGGTAAGTTATTTTAATATTCTTAACTTAGGTAAGTTATTTTAATATTATTAACTTAGGTAAGTTATTTTAATATTATTAACTTAGGTAAGTTATTTTAATATTCTTAACTTAGGTAAGTTATTTTAATATTCTTAACTTAGGTAAGTTATTTTAATATTCTTAACTTAGGTAAGTTATTTTAATATTATTAACTTAGGTAAGTTATTTTAATATTCTTAACTTAGGTAAGTTATTTTAATATTATTAACTTAGGTAAGTTATTTTAATATTCTTAACTTAGGTAAGTTATTTTAATATTCTTAACTTAGGTAAGCATTTTAATATTCTTAACTTATAGTATGTAAGTTATTTTAATATTCTTAACTTAGGTAAGTATTTTAATATTCTTAACTTAGGTAAGCTATTTTAATATTTCTTAACTTATAGTGAGTAAGTATTTACTGATCAGGGGGTAATATACAATATAACATATGTTTATAAAGTTCGGGATAGTAATATATATTTTAGCAATATTAGGATAAGGTATTTTAGGTTTAGATATTTTAATTAGAATGTAATAATTGGAGTAAATATTAGTATGTAAGTTTATTTTTTACGTTTTAATTAAATAGATGGTAAGTTTTAATTAATATAAGTTGGTACAAATGGTTTAAAGATAATATTATAGAGTGTATGTTTTGTGAAATAAGGGGGTGAGTTTGTTAATGTGAATTCAGGTTGTAAGAATTTCATTATTGTAGTAAGGAAGGAGTCTGATTTCAAAAAGTTAGAGTGAATAACTGATATACTTAATAATAACTCTTATTAATTACATAATATTTATATATATATGTTTATATTTTTATGAGTTAATATATTTATATATGAAAGATTGGTTATAAGTTTAAATGAAAAGATTATAATAAAATATTTTAATAAAATATGTAATGAGAGTGTGTGTGGAAAGTGTGTGTATGGTTAGTTAATAAAAATTGCTTATAAATACTATTTAGAATGTTGTGAGTTCAAGGAGTATAAAGAGTGATAAGAGTGATAAGGGTGAAAAGAGTATAAAGAGTGTTAAAGGTATTTTTTTTAGTGAGTAAATGTTTTTTAAATTAGATAAAGTTAAATATTTGTGGATAAAGAATAGGAAGGTAATTATTTATAATTTTTATTTTATTAATTTGATGTTATAATTTTATAGTTATTATATTATTTATAATTTTTTAATTTTAAAGTTATTATATATTATTTATTTTAAAGATTTTGCATTTAATAATTTAAGGATATGTAATAGTTTTATATTTAAATTAATGTTTTTAAATGTTTAAAAATAATGAAAATAATGAAAATAATGAAAATAGAATATTTGATTGCTCATTGTTTGCACTAAATAAAAAGTTTTCCTGTTGGAACAAAAGTGTGAAAATTTGGACATAAAAAATTTTGAAACATAAAATAATTTGAAGCATAACTAATAAAAGGGATAAGGGATGGAAGTGTTTAATGAATATATTAAAGAGTGAGGTTTTTTAAGTTTAAGTTAATAAGATTAAAAATGGATTAGTTAAAAGGGAGAAATGGAATTAGTTGAGAGTTTATAATTTATTTTAATTTAAGAGAGGAGAGTAAAAAATTTCTATTTGAAAAAAAATAGTTTGGGTTGCAAATTAAAAAAAAGTGTTTGAATTTTAGATAATTGAAAAAAGGAAAAGAAAGAATTTTTTAGAATTAAGTAGTGTAATTCTTTTTAAATGTAAAGTATTATTTTAATTTAAGAATATTAAAATTTTTCAAGATTAAGGTTGAAAATAGTAACTGATTAAATAAAAAAGGTTTATATAGTATAAAAATAATGAAAATA
>CAMPDV010003677.1:0-40583 GCA_946699065.1 Loxodes magnus
ACTTCCCGATACGATGAACTCTGAATCACTGGATATAGCCACAGCATATACAACACTAGTGTGACCACTCATGGTCTTACAGGTACCTGTCTTGACGTCCCATAGTCTCACCGTTTTATCTGCCCTTCCCGATACGATGAACTCTGAATCACTGGATATAGCACAGCATATACAGAACTAGTGTGACCACTCATGGTCTTACAGGTACCTGTCTTGACGTCCCATAGTCTCACCGTCTAATCATGACTTCCCGATACGATGAACTCTGAATCACTGGATATAGCCACAGCATATACAACACTAGTGTGACCACTCATGGTCTTACAGGTACCTGTCTTGACGTCCCATAGTCTCACCGTCTAATCATAACTTCCCGATACGATGAACTCTGAATCACTGGATATAGCCACAGCATATACAACACTAGTGTGACCACTCATGGTCTTACAGGTACCTGTCTTGACGTCCCATAGTCTCACCGTTTTATCTGCCCTTCCCGATACGATGAACTCTGAATCACTGGATATAGCCACAGCATATACAACACTAGTGTGACCACTCATGGTCTTACAGGTACCTTTCTTGACGTCCCATAGTCTCACCGTCTAATCATGACTTCCCGATACGATGAACTCAGAATCACTGGATATAGCCACAGCATATACATAACTAGTGTGACCACTCATGGTCTTACAGGTACCTGTCTTGACGTCCCATAGTCTCACCGTCTAATCATGACTTCCCGATACGATGAACTCTGAATCACTGGATATAGCCACAGCATATACAGAACTAGTGTGACCACTCATGGTCTTACAGGTACCTGTCTTGACGTCCCATAGTCTCACCGTCTAATCATGACTTCCCGATACGATGAACTCTGAATCACTGGATATAGCCACAGCATATACAACACTAGTGTGACCACTCATGGTCTTACAGGTACCTGTCTTGACGTCCCATAGTCTCACCGTCTAATCATGACTTCCCGATACGATGAACTCTGAATCACTGGATATAGCCACAGCATATACAACACTAGTGTGACCACTCATGGTCTTACAGGTACCTGTCTTGACGTCCCATAGTCTCACCGTATAATCATGACTTCCTGATACGATGAACTCTGAATCACTGGATATAGCCACAGCATATACAACACTAGTGTGACCACTCATGGTCTTACAGGTACCTGTCTTGACGTCCCATAGTCTCACCGTCTAATCATGACTTCCCGATACGATGAACTCTGAATCACTGGATATAGCCACAGCATATACAACACTAGTGTGACCACTCATGGTCTTACAGGTACCTGTCTTGACGTCCCATAGTCTCACCGTTTTATCTGCACTTCCCGATACGATGAACTCTGAATCACTGGATATAGCCACAGCATATACAACACTAGTGTGACCACTCATGGTCTTACAGGTACCTGTCTTGACGTCCCATAGTCTCACCGTCTAATCATGACTTCCCGATACGATGAACTCTAAATCACTGGATATAGCCACAGCATATACATAACTAGTGTGACCACTCATGGTCTTACAGGTACCTTTCTTGACGTCCCATAGTCTCACCGTCTAATCATGACTTCCCGATACGATGAACTCAGAATCACTGGATATAGCCACAGCATATACATAACTAGTGTGACCACTCATGGTCTTACAGGTACCTGTCTTGACGTCCCATAGTCTCACCGTCTAATCATGACTTCCCGATACGATGAACTCTGAATCACTGGATATAGCCACAGCATATACATAACTAGTGTGACCACTCATGGTCTTACAGGTACCTGTCTTGACGTCCCATAGTCTCACCGTTTTATCTGCACTTCCCGATACGATGAACTCAGAATCACTGGATATAGCCACAGCATATACAACACTAGTGTGACCACTCATGGTCTTACAGGTACCTGTCTTGACGTCCCATAGTCTCACCGTCTAATCATGACTTCCCGATACGATGAACTCTGAATCACTGGATATAGCCACAGCATATACAACACTAGTGTGACCACTCATGGTCTTACAGGTACCTGTCTTGACGTCCCATAGTCTCACCGTATAATCATGACTTCCTGATACGATGAACTCAGAATCACTGGATATAGCCACAGCATATACAACACTAGTGTGACCACTCATGGTCTTACAGGTACCTGTCTTGACGTCCCATAGTCTCACCGTCTAATCATGACTTCCCGATACGATGAACTCTGAATCACTGGATATAGCCACAGCATATACAACACTAGTGTGACCACTCATGGTCTTACAGGTACCTGTCTTGACGTCCCATAGTCTCACCGTCTAATCATGACTTCCCGATACGATGAACTCTGAATCACTGGATATAGCCACAGCATATACAACACTAGTGTGACCACTCATGGTCTTACAGGTACCTGTCTTGACGTCCCATAGTCTCACCGTCTAATCATGACTTCCCGATACGATGAACTCTAAATCACTGGATATAGCCACAGCATATACATAACTAGTGTGACCACTCATGGTCTTACAGGTACCTTTCTTGACGTCCCATAGTCTCACCGTCTAATCATGACTTCCCGATACGATGAACTCTAAATCACTGGATATAGCCACAGCATATACATAACTAGTGTGACCACTCATGGTCTTACAGGTACCTTTCTTGACGTCCCATAGTCTCACCGTCTAATCATGACTTCCCGATACGATGAACTCCGAATCACTGGATATAGCCACAGCATATACAACACTAGTGTGACCACTCATGGTCTTACAGGTACCTGTCTTGACGTCCCATAGTCTCACCGTCTAATCATGACTTCCCGATACGATGAACTCTGAATCACTGGATATAGCCACAGCATATACAACACTAGTGTGACCACTCATGGTCTTACAGGTACCTTTCTTGACGTCCCATAGTCTCACCGTCTAATCATGACTTCCCGATACGATGAACTCTGAATCACTGGATATAGCCACAGCATATACAACACTAGTGTGACCACTCATGGTCTTACAGGTACCTGTCTTGACGTCCCATAGTCTCACCGTCTAATCATGACTTCCCGATACGATGAACTCTGAATCACTGGATATAGCCACAGCATATACATAACTAGTGTGACCACTCATGGTCTTACAGGTACCTGTCTTGACGTCCCATAGTCTCACCGTTTTATCTGCCCTTCCCGATACGATGAACTCTGAATCACTGGATATAGCACAGCATATACAGAACTAGTGTGACCACTCATGGTCTTACAGGTACCTGTCTTGACGTCCCATAGTCTCACCGTCTAATCATGACTTCCCGATACGATGAACTCTGAATCACTGGATATAGCCACAGCATATACAACACTAGTGTGACCACTCATGGTCTTACAGGTACCTGTCTTGACGTCCCATAGTCTCACCGTTTTATCTGCCCTTCCCGATACGATGAACTCTGAATCACTGGATATAGCCACAGATAATACATAACTAGTGTGACCACTCATGGTCTTACAGGTACCTGTCTTGACGTCCCATAGTCTCACCGTTTTATCTGCCCTTCCCGATACGATGAACTCTGAATCACTGGATATAGCCACAGCATATACATAACTAGTGTGACCACTCATGGTCTTACAGGTACCTGTCTTGACGTCCCATAGTCTCACCGTTTTATCTGCCCTTCCCGATACGATGAACTCTGAATCACTGGATATAGCACAGCATATACAGAACTAGTGTGACCACTCATGGTCTTACAGGTACCTGTCTTGACGTCCCATAGTCTCACCGTCTAATCATGACTTCCCGATACGATGAACTCTGAATCACTGGATATAGCCACAGCATATACAACACTAGTGTGACCACTCATGGTCTTACAGGTACCTGTCTTGACGTCCCATAGTCTCACCGTTTTATCTGCCCTTCCCGATACGATGAACTCTGAATCACTGGATATAGCCACAGCATATACAACACTAGTGTGACCACTCATGGTCTTACAGGTACCTGTCTTGACGTCCCATAGTCTCACCGTTTTATCTGCCCTTCCCGATACGATGAACTCTGAATCACTGGATATAGCACAGCATATACAGAACTAGTGTGACCACTCATGGTCTTACAGGTACCTGTCTTGACGTCCCATAGTCTCACCGTCTAATCATGACTTCCCGATACGATGAACTCTGAATCACTGGATATAGCCACAGCATATACAACACTAGTGTGACCACTCATGGTCTTACAGGTACCTGTCTTGACGTCCCATAGTCTCACCGTTTTATCTGCACTTCCCGATACGATGAACTCTGAATCACTGGATATAGCCACAGCATATACAGAACTAGTGTGACCACTCATGGTCTTACAGGTACCTGTCTTGACGTCCCATAGTCTCACCGTCTAATCATGACTTCCCGATACGATGAACTCTGAATCACTGGATATAGCCACAGATAATACATAACTAGTGTGACCACTCATGGTCTTACAGGTACCTGTCTTGACGTCCCATAGTCTCACCGTATAATCATAACTTCCCGATACGATGAACTCAGAATCACTGGATATAGCCACAGCATATACAACACTAGTGTGACCACTCATGGTCTTACAGGTACCTGTCTTGACGTCCCATAGTCTCACCGTCTAATCATGACTTCCCGATACGATGAACTCTGAATCACTGGATATAGCCACAGCATATACATAACTAGTGTGACCACTCATGGTCTTACAGGTACCTGTCTTGACGTCCCATAGTCTCACCGTTTTATCTGCACTTCCCGATACGATGAACTCAGAATCACTGGATATAGCCACAGCATATACAGAACTAGTGTGACCACTCATGGTCTTACAGGTACCTGTCTTGACGTCCCATAGTCTCACCGTCTAATCATGACTTCCCGATACGATGAACTCTGAATCACTGGATATAGCCACAGCATATACATAACTAGTGTGACCACTCATGGTCTTACAGGTACCTGTCTTGACGTCCCATAGTCTCACCGTCTAATCATGACTTCCCGATACGATGAACTCTAAATCACTGGATATAGCCACAGCATATACATAACTAGTGTGACCACTCATGGTCTTACAGGTACCTTTCTTGACGTCCCATAGTCTCACCGTCTAATCATGACTTCCCGATACGATGAACTCTAAATCACTGGATATAGCCACAGCATATACATAACTAGTGTGACCACTCATGGTCTTACAGGTACCTGTCTTGACGTCCCATAGTCTCACCGTCTAATCATGACTTCCCGATACGATGAACTATGAATCACTGGATATAGCCACAGCATATACAACACTAGTGTGACCACTCATGGTCTTACAGGTACCTGTCTTGACGTCCCATAGTCTCACCGTCTAATCATGACTTCCCGATACGATGAACTCTGAATCACTGGATATAGCCACAGCATATACAGAACTAGTGTGACCACTCATGGTCTTACAGGTACCTGTCTTGACGTCCCATAGTCTCACCGTCTAATCATGACTTCCCGATACGATGAACTCTGAATCACTGGATATAGCCACAGCATATACAACACTAGTGTGACCACTCATGGTCTTACAGGTACCTGTCTTGACGTCCCATAGTCTCACCGTCTAATCATGACTTCCCGATACGATGAACTCTGAATCACTGGATATAGCCACAGCATATACAACACTAGTGTGACCACTCATGGTCTTACAGGTACCTGTCTTGACGTCCCATAGTCTCACCGTCTAATCATGACTTCCCGATACGATGAACTCTGAATCACTGGATATAGCCACAGCATATACAACACTAGTGTGACCACTCATGGTCTTACAGGTACCTGTCTTGACGTCCCATAGTCTCACCGTTTTATCTGCACTTCCCGATACGATGAACTCAGAATCACTGGATATAGCCACAGCATATACAACACTAGTGTGACCACTCATGGTCTTACAGGTACCTGTCTTGACGTCCCATAGTCTCACCGTCTAATCATGACTTCCCGATACGATGAACTCTGAATCACTGGATATAGCCACAGCATATACAACACTAGTGTGACCACTCATGGTCTTACAGGTACCTGTCTTGACGTCCCATAGTCTCACCGTTTTATCTGCCCTTCCCGATACGATGAACTCTGAATCACTGGATATAGCCACAGCATATACATAACTAGTGTGACCACTCATGGTCTTACAGGTACCTGTCTTGACGTCCCATAGTCTCACCGTTTTATCTGCCCTTCCCGATACGATGAACTCTGAATCACTGGATATAGCACAGCATATACAGAACTAGTGTGACCACTCATGGTCTTACAGGTACCTGTCTTGACGTCCCATAGTCTCACCGTCTAATCATGACTTCCCGATACGATGAACTCTGAATCACTGGATATAGCCACAGCATATACAACACTAGTGTGACCACTCATGGTCTTACAGGTACCTGTCTTGACGTCCCATAGTCTCACCGTTTTATCTGCCCTTCCCGATACGATGAACTCTGAATCACTGGATATAGCCACAGCATATACAACACTAGTGTGACCACTCATGGTCTTACAGGTACCTGTCTTGACGTCCCATAGTCTCACCGTTTTATCTGCCCTTCCCGATACGATGAACTCTGAATCACTGGATATAGCACAGCATATACAGAACTAGTGTGACCACTCATGGTCTTACAGGTACCTGTCTTGACGTCCCATAGTCTCACCGTCTAATCATGACTTCCCGATACGATGAACTCTGAATCACTGGATATAGCCACAGCATATACAACACTAGTGTGACCACTCATGGTCTTACAGGTACCTGTCTTGACGTCCCATAGTCTCACCGTTTTATCTGCACTTCCCGATACGATGAACTCTGAATCACTGGATATAGCCACAGCATATACAGAACTAGTGTGACCACTCATGGTCTTACAGGTACCTGTCTTGACGTCCCATAGTCTCACCGTCTAATCATGACTTCCCGATACGATGAACTCTGAATCACTGGATATAGCCACAGATAATACATAACTAGTGTGACCACTCATGGTCTTACAGGTACCTGTCTTGACGTCCCATAGTCTCACCGTATAATCATAACTTCCCGATACGATGAACTCAGAATCACTGGATATAGCCACAGCATATACAACACTAGTGTGACCACTCATGGTCTTACAGGTACCTGTCTTGACGTCCCATAGTCTCACCGTCTAATCATGACTTCCCGATACGATGAACTCTGAATCACTGGATATAGCCACAGCATATACATAACTAGTGTGACCACTCATGGTCTTACAGGTACCTGTCTTGACGTCCCATAGTCTCACCGTTTTATCTGCACTTCCCGATACGATGAACTCAGAATCACTGGATATAGCCACAGCATATACAGAACTAGTGTGACCACTCATGGTCTTACAGGTACCTGTCTTGACGTCCCATAGTCTCACCGTCTAATCATGACTTCCCGATACGATGAACTCTGAATCACTGGATATAGCCACAGCATATACATAACTAGTGTGACCACTCATGGTCTTACAGGTACCTGTCTTGACGTCCCATAGTCTCACCGTTTTATCTGCCCTTCCCGATACGATGAACTCTGAATCACTGGATATAGCCACAGCATATACAACACTAGTGTGACCACTCATGGTCTTACAGGTACCTGTCTTGACGTCCCATAGTCTCACCGTCTAATCATGACTTCCCGATACGATGAACTCTGAATCACTGGATATAGCCACAGCATATACAGAACTAGTGTGACCACTCATGGTCTTACAGGTACCTGTCTTGACGTCCCATAGTCTCACCGTCTAATCATGACTTCCCGATACGATGAACTATGAATCACTGGATATAGCCACAGCATATACAACACTAGTGTGACCACTCATGGTCTTACAGGTACCTGTCTTGACGTCCCATAGTCTCACCGTCTAATCATGACTTCCCGATACGATGAACTCTGAATCACTGGATATAGCCACAGCATATACAGAACTAGTGTGACCACTCATGGTCTTACAGGTACCTGTCTTGACGTCCCATAGTCTCACCGTCTAATCATGACTTCCCGATACGATGAACTCTGAATCACTGGATATAGCCACAGCATATACAACACTAGTGTGACCACTCATGGTCTTACAGGTACCTGTCTTGACGTCCCATAGTCTCACCGTCTAATCATGACTTCCCGATACGATGAACTCTGAATCACTGGATATAGCCACAGCATATACAACACTAGTGTGACCACTCATGGTCTTACAGGTACCTGTCTTGACGTCCCATAGTCTCACCGTCTAATCATGACTTCCCGATACGATGAACTCTGAATCACTGGATATAGCCACAGCATATACAACACTAGTGTGACCACTCATGGTCTTACAGGTACCTGTCTTGACGTCCCATAGTCTCACCGTTTTATCTGCACTTCCCGATACGATGAACTCAGAATTACTGGATATAGCCACAGCATATACAACACTAGTGTGACCACTCATGGTCTTACAGGTACCTGTCTTGACGTCCCATAGTCTCACCGTCTAATCATGACTTCCCGATACGATGAACTCTGAATCACTGGATATAGCCACAGCATATACATAATTAGTGTGACCACTCATGGTCTTACAGGTACCTGTCTTGACGTCCCATAGTCTCACCGTCTAATCATGACTTCCCGATACGATGAACTCTGAATCACTGGATATAGCCACAGCATATACAACACTAGTGTGACCACTCATGGTCTTACAGGTACCTGTCTTGACGTCCCATAGTCTCACCGTCTAATCATGACTTCCCGATACGATGAACTCTGAATCACTGGATATAGCCACAGCATATACAACACTAGTGTGACCACTCATGGTCTTACAGGTACCTGTCTTGACGTCCCATAGTCTCACCGTCTAATCATGACTTCCCGATACGATGAACTCTGAATCACTGGATATAGCCACAGCATATACAACACTAGTGTGACCACTCATGGTCTTACAGGTACCTGTCTTGACGTCCCATAGTCTCACCGTTTTATCTGCCCTTCCCGATACGATGAACTCTGAATCACTGGATATAGCCACAGCATATACATAACTAGTGTGACCACTCATGGTCTTACAGGTACCTGTCTTGACGTCCCATAGTCTCACCGTTTTATCTGCCCTTCCCGATACGATGAACTCTGAATCACTGGATATAGCACAGCATATACATAACTAGTGTGACCACTCATGGTCTTACAGGTACCTTTCTTGACGTCCCATAGTCTCACCGTCTAATCATGACTTCCCGATACGATGAACTCTGAATCACTGGATATAGCCACAGCATATACATAACTAGTGTGACCACTCATGGTCTTACAGGTACCTGTCTTGACGTCCCATAGTCTCACCGTCTAATCATGACTTCCCGATACGATGAACTCTGAATCACTGGATATAGCCACAGCATATACAACACTAGTGTGACCACTCATGGTCTTACAGGTACCTGTCTTGACGTCCCATAGTCTCACCGTATAATCATGACTTCCCGATACGATGAACTCTGAATCACTGGATATAGCCACAGCATATACAACACTAGTGTGACCACTCATGGTCTTACAGGTACCTGTCTTGACGTCCCATAGTCTCACCGTCTAATCATGACTTCCCGATACGATGAACTCTGAATCACTGGATATAGCCACAGCATATACAACACTAGTGTGACCACTCATGGTCTTACAGGTACCTGTCTTGACGTCTCATAGTCTCACCGTCTAATCATGACTTCCCGATACGATGAACTCTGAATCACTGGATATAGCCACAGCATATACAGAACTAGTGTGACCACTCATGGTCTTACAGGTACCTGTCTTGACGTCCCATAGTCTCACCGTTTTATCTGCCCTTCCCGATACGATGAACTCTGAATCACTGGATATAGCACAGCATATACAGAACTAGTGTGACCACTCATGGTCTTACAGGTACCTGTCTTGACGTCCCATAGTCTCACCGTCTAATCATGACTTCCCGATACGATGAACTCTGAATCACTGGATATAGCCACAGCATATACAACACTAGTGTGACCACTCATGGTCTTACAGGTACCTGTCTTGACGTCCCATAGTCTCACCGTCTAATCATGACTTCCCGATACGATGAACTCTGAATCACTGGATATAGCCACAGCATATACAACACTAGTGTGACCACTCATGGTCTTACAGGTACCTGTCTTGACGTCCCATAGTCTCACCGTTTTATCTGCCCTTCCCGATACGATGAACTCTGAATCACTGGATATAGCCACAGCATATACATAACTAGTGTGACCACTCATGGTCTTACAGGTACCTGTCTTGACGTCCCATAGTCTCACCGTTTTATCTGCCCTTCCCGATACGATGAACTCTGAATCACTGGATATAGCACAGCATATACAGAACTAGTGTGACCACTCATGGTCTTACAGGTACCTGTCTTGACGTCCCATAGTCTCACCGTCTAATCATGACTTCCCGATACGATGAACTCTGAATCACTGGATATAGCCACAGCATATACAACACTAGTGTGACCACTCATGGTCTTACAGGTACCTGTCTTGACGTCCCATAGTCTCACCGTTTTATCTGCCCTTCCCGATACGATGAACTCTGAATCACTGGATATAGCCACAGCATATACAACACTAGTGTGACCACTCATGGTCTTACAGGTACCTGTCTTGACGTCCCATAGTCTCACCGTTTTATCTGCCCTTCCCGATACGATGAACTCTGAATCACTGGATATAGCACAGCATATACAGAACTAGTGTGACCACTCATGGTCTTACAGGTACCTGTCTTGACGTCCCATAGTCTCACCGTCTAATCATGACTTCCCGATACGATGAACTCTGAATCACTGGATATAGCCACAGCATATACAACACTAGTGTGACCACTCATGGTCTTACAGGTACCTGTCTTGACGTCCCATAGTCTCACCGTTTTATCTGCACTTCCCGATACGATGAACTCTGAATCACTGGATATAGCCACAGCATATACAGAACTAGTGTGACCACTCATGGTCTTACAGGTACCTGTCTTGACGTCCCATAGTCTCACCGTCTAATCATGACTTCCCGATACGATGAACTCTGAATCACTGGATATAGCCACAGATAATACATAACTAGTGTGACCACTCATGGTCTTACAGGTACCTGTCTTGACGTCCCATAGTCTCACCGTTTTATCTGCACTTCCCGATACGATGAACTCAGAATCACTGGATATAGCCACAGCATATACAACACTAGTGTGACCACTCATGGTCTTACAGGTACCTGTCTTGACGTCCCATAGTCTCACCGTCTAATCATGACTTCCCGATACGATGAACTCTGAATCACTGGATATAGCCACAGCATATACATAACTAGTGTGACCACTCATGGTCTTACAGGTACCTGTCTTGACGTCCCATAGTCTCACCGTTTTATCTGCACTTCCCGATACGATGAACTCAGAATCACTGGATATAGCCACAGCATATACAGAACTAGTGTGACCACTCATGGTCTTACAGGTACCTGTCTTGACGTCCCATAGTCTCACCGTCTAATCATGACTTCCCGATACGATGAACTCTGAATCACTGGATATAGCCACAGCATATACAACACTAGTGTGACCACTCATGGTCTTACAGGTACCTGTCTTGACGTCCCATAGTCTCACCGTTTTATCTGCCCTTCCCGATACGATGAACTCTGAATCACTGGATATAGCCACAGCATATACAACACTAGTGTGACCACTCATGGTCTTACAGGTACCTGTCTTGACGTCCCATAGTCTCACCGTCTAATCATGACTTCCCGATACGATGAACTCTAAATCACTGGATATAGCCACAGCATATACATAACTAGTGTGACCACTCATGGTCTTACAGGTACCTTTCTTGACGTCCCATAGTCTCACCGTCTAATCATGACTTCCCGATACGATGAACTCTAAATCACTGGATATAGCCACAGCATATACATAACTAGTGTGACCACTCATGGTCTTACAGGTACCTGTCTTGACGTCCCATAGTCTCACCGTCTAATCATGACTTCCCGATACGATGAACTCTGAATCACTGGATATAGCCACAGCATATACATAACTAGTGTGACCACTCATGGTCTTACAGGTACCTGTCTTGACGTCCCATAGTCTCACCGTTTTATCTGCACTTCCCGATACGATGAACTCAGAATCACTGGATATAGCCACAGCATATACAACACTAGTGTGACCACTCATGGTCTTACAGGTACCTGTCTTGACGTCCCATAGTCTCACCGTCTAATCATGACTTCCCGATACGATGAACTCTGAATCACTGGATATAGCCACAGCATATACAACACTAGTGTGACCACTCATGGTCTTACAGGTACCTGTCTTGACGTCCCATAGTCTCACCGTATAATAATGACTTCCTGATACGATGAACTCAGAATCACTGGATATAGCCACAGCATATACAACACTAGTGTGACCACTCATGGTCTTACAGGTACCTGTCTTGACGTCCCATAGTCTCACCGTCTAATCATGACTTCCCGATACGATGAACTCTGAATCACTGGATATAGCCACAGCATATACAACACTAGTGTGACCACTCATGGTCTTACAGGTACCTGTCTTGACGTCCCATAGTCTCACCGTCTAATCATGACTTCCCGATACGATGAACTCTGAATCACTGGATATAGCCACAGCATATACAACACTAGTGTGACCACTCATGGTCTTACAGGTACCTGTCTTGACGTCCCATAGTCTCACCGTCTAATCATGACTTCCCGATACGATGAACTCTAAATCACTGGATATAGCCACAGCATATACATAACTAGTGTGACCACTCATGGTCTTACAGGTACCTTTCTTGACGTCCCATAGTCTCACCGTCTAATCATGACTTCCCGATACGATGAACTCTAAATCACTGGATATAGCCACAGCATATACATAACTAGTGTGACCACTCATGGTCTTACAGGTACCTTTCTTGACGTCCCATAGTCTCACCGTCTAATCATGACTTCCCGATACGATGAACTCCGAATCACTGGATATAGCCACAGCATATACAACACTAGTGTGACCACTCATGGTCTTACAGGTACCTGTCTTGACGTCCCATAGTCTCACCGTATAATCATGACTTCCTGATACGATGAACTCAGAATCACTGGATATAGCCACAGCATATACAACACTAGTGTGACCACTCATGGTCTTACAGGTACCTTTCTTGACGTCCCATAGTCTCACCGTATAATCATGACTTCCCGATACGATGAACTCTGAATCACTGGATATAGCCACAGCATATACAACACTAGTGTGACCACTCATGGTCTTACAGGTACCTGTCTTGACGTCCCATAGTCTCACCGTATAATCATGACTTCCTGATACGATGAACTCAGAATCACTGGATATAGCCACAGCATATACAACACTAGTGTGACCACTCATGGTCTTACAGGTACCTGTCTTGACGTCCCATAGTCTCACCGTCTAATCATGACTTCCCGATACGATGAACTCTGAATCACTGGATATAGCCACAGCATATACAACACTAGTGTGACCACTCATGGTCTTACAGGTACCTGTCTTGACGTCCCATAGTCTCACCGTCTAATCATGACTTCCCGATACGATGAACTCTGAATCACTGGATATAGCCACAGCATATACAACACTAGTGTGACCACTCATGGTCTTACAGGTACCTGTCTTGACGTCCCATAGTCTCACCGTCTAATCATGACTTCCCGATACGATGAACTCTGAATCACTGGATATAGCCACAGCATATACAGAATTAGTGTGACCACTCATGGTCTTACAGGTACCTTTCTTGACGTCCCATAGTCTCACCGTCTAATCATGACTTCCCGATACGATGAACTCTAAATCACTGGATATAGCCACAGCATATACATAACTAGTGTGACCACTCATGGTCTTACAGGTACCTTTCTTGACGTCCCATAGTCTCACCGTCTAATCATGACTTCCCGATACGATGAACTCCGAATCACTGGATATAGCCACAGCATATACAACACTAGTGTGACCACTCATGGTCTTACAGGTACCTGTCTTGACGTCCCATAGTCTCACCGTCTAATCATGACTTCCCGATACGATGAACTCTGAATCACTGGATATAGCCACAGCATATACAACACTAGTGTGACCACTCATGGTCTTACAGGTACCTGTCTTGACGTCCCATAGTCTCACCGTATAATCATGACTTCCTGATACGATGAACTCAGAATCACTGGATATAGCCACAGCATATACAACACTAGTGTGACCACTCATGGTCTTACAGGTACCTGTCTTGACGTCCCATAGTCTCACCGTCTAATCATGACTTCCCGATACGATGAACTCTGAATCACTGGATATAGCCACAGCATATACATAACTAGTGTGACCACTCATGGTCTTACAGGTACCTGTCTTGACGTCCCATAGTCTCACCGTCTAATCATGACTTCCCGATACGATGAACTCTGAATCACTGGATATAGCCACAGCATATACAGAACTAGTGTGACCACTCATGGTCTTACAGGTACCTGTCTTGACGTCCCATAGTCTCACCGTCTAATCATGACTTCCCGATACGATGAACTCTGAATCACTGGATATAGCCACAGCAGATACACAACTAGTGTGACCACTCATGGTCTTACAGGTACCTGTCTTGACGTCCCATAGTCTCACCGTCTAATCATGACTTCCCGATACGATGAACTCTGAATCACTGGATATAGCCACAGCATATACAACACTAGTGTGACCACTCATGGTCTTACAGGTACCTGTCTTGACGTCCCATAGTCTCACCGTCTAATCATGACTTCCCGATACGATGAACTCCGAATCACTGGATATAGCCACAGCATATACAACACTAGTGTGACCACTCATGGTCTTACAGGTACCTGTCTTGACGTCCCATAGTCTCACCGTCTAATCATGACTTCCCGATACGATGAACTCTGAATCACTGGATATAGCCACAGCATATACAGAACTAGTGTGACCACTCATGGTCTTACAGGTACCTGTCTTGACGTCCCATAGTCTCACCGTCTAATCATGACTTCCCGATACGATGAACTCTGAATCACTGGATATAGCCACAGCATATACAACACTAGTGTGACCACTCATGGTCTTACAGGTACCTGTCTTGACGTCCCATAGTCTCACCGTCTAATCATGACTTCCCGATACGATGAACTCTGAATCACTGGATATAGCCACAGCATATACAACACTAGTGTGACCACTCATGGTCTTACAGGTACCTGTCTTGACGTCCCATAGTCTCACCGTCTAATCATGACTTCCCGATACGATGAACTCTGAATCACTGGATATAGCCACAGCATATACAACACTAGTGTGACCACTCATGGTCTTACAGGTACCTGTCTTGACGTCCCATAGTCTCACCGTCTAATCATGACTTCCCGATACGATGAACTCTGAATCACTGGATATAGCCACAGCATATACAACAGTAGTGTGACCACTCATGGTCTTACAGGTACCTGTCTTGACGTCCCATAGTCTCACCGTCTAATCATGACTTCCCGATACGATGAACTCAGAATCACTGGATATAGCCACAGCATATACATAACTAGTGTGACCACTCATGGTCTTACAGGTACCTGTCTTGACGTCCCATAGTCTCACCGTCTAATCATGACTTCCCGATACGATGAACTCTGAATCACTGGATATAGCCACAGCATATACAACACTAGTGTGACCACTCATGGTCTTACAGGTACCTGTCTTGACGTCCCATAGTCTCACCGTCTAATCATGACTTCCCGATACGATGAACTCTGAATCACTGGATATAGCCACAGCAGATACATAACTAGTGTGACCACTCATGGTCTTACAGGTACCTTTCTTGACGTCCCATAGTCTCACCGTCTAATCATGACTTCCCGATACGATGAACTCTAAATCACTGGATATAGCCACAGCATATACATAACTAGTGTGACCACTCATGGTCTTACAGGTACCTTTCTTGACGTCCCATAGTCTCACCGTCTAATCATGACTTCCCGATACGATGAACTCCGAATCACTGGATATAGCCACAGCATATACAACACTAGTGTGACCACTCATGGTCTTACAGGTACCTGTCTTGACGTCCCATAGTCTCACCGTCTAATCATGACTTCCCGATACGATGAACTCTGAATCACTGGATATAGCCACAGCATATACAACACTAGTGTGACCACTCATGGTCTTACAGGTACCTGTCTTGACGTCTCATAGTCTCACCGTCTAATCATGACTTCCCGATACGATGAACTCTGAATCACTGGATATAGCCACAGCATATACAACACTAGTGTGACCACTCATGGTCTTACAGGTACCTGTCTTGACGTCCCATAGTCTCACCGTCTAATCATGACTTCCCGATACGATGAACTCTGAATCACTGGATATAGCCACAGCATATACAACACTAGTGTGACCACTCATGGTCTTACAGGTACCTGTCTTGACGTCCCATAGTCTCACCGTCTAATCATGACTTCCCGATACGATGAACTCTAAATCACTGGATATAGCCACAGCATATACATAACTAGTGTGACCACTCATGGTCTTACAGGTACCTTTCTTGACGTCCCATAGTCTCACCGTCTAATCATGACTTCCCGATACGATGAACTCTAAATCACTGGATATAGCCACAGCATATACATAACTAGTGTGACCACTCATGGTCTTACAGGTACCTTTCTTGACGTCCCATAGTCTCACCGTCTAATCATGACTTCCCGATACGATGAACTCCGAATCACTGGATATAGCCACAGCATATACAACACTAGTGTGACCACTCATGGTCTTACAGGTACCTGTCTTGACGTCCCATAGTCTCACCGTCTAATCATGACTTCCCGATACGATGAACTCTGAATCACTGGATATAGCCACAGCATATACAGAACTAGTGTGACCACTCATGGTCTTACAGGTACCTGTCTTGACGTCCCATAGTCTCACCGTCTAATCATGACTTCCCGATACGATGAACTCTGAATCACTGGATATAGCCACAGCATATACAACACTAGTGTGACCACTCATGGTCTTACAGGTACCTGTCTTGACGTCCCATAGTCTCACCGTCTAATCATGACTTCCCGATACGATGAACTCTGAATCACTGGATATAGCCACAGCATATACAACACTAGTGTGACCACTCATGGTCTTACAGGTACCTGTCTTGACGTCCCATAGTCTCACCGTCTAATCATGACTTCCCGATACGATGAACTCTGAATCACTGGATATAGCCACAGCATATACAACACTAGTGTGACCACTCATGGTCTTACAGGTACCTGTCTTGACGTCCCATAGTCTCACCGTCTAATCATGACTTCCCGATACGATGAACTCTGAATCACTGGATATAGCCACAGCATATACAACACTAGTGTGACCACTCATGGTCTTACAGGTACCTGTCTTGACGTCCCATAGTCTCACCGTCTAATCATGACTTCCCGATACGATGAACTCTGAATCACTGGATATAGCCACAGCATATACAACACTAGTGTGACCACTCATGGTCTTACAGGTACCTGTCTTGACGTCCCATAGTCTCACCGTATAATCATGACTTCCCGATACGATGAACTCTGAATCACTGGATATAGCCACAGCATATAAACTACTAGTGTGACCACTCATGGTCTTACAGGTACCTGTCTTGACGTCCCATAGTCTCACCGTTTTATCTGCACTTCCCGATACGATGAACTCTGAATCACTGGATATAGCCACAGCATATACAACACTAGTGTGACCACTCATGGTCTTACAGGTACCTGTCTTGACGTCCCATAGTCTCACCGTCTAATCATGACTTCCCGATACGATGAACTCTGAATCACTGGATATAGCCACAGCATATACAACACTAGTGTGACCACTCATGGTCTTACAGGTACCTGTCTTGACGTCCCATAGTCTCACCGTCTAATCATGACTTCCCGATACGATGAACTCTGAATCACTGGATATAGCCACAGCATATACAACACTAGTGTGACCACTCATGGTCTTACAGGTACCTGTCTTGACGTCCCATAGTCTCACCGTCTAATCATGACTTCCCGATACGATGAACTCTGAATCACTGGATATAGCCACAGCATATACAACACTAGTGTGACCACTCATGGTCTTACAGGTACCTGTCTTGACGTCCCATAGTCTCACCGTCTAATCATGACTTCCCGATACGATGAACTCTGAATCACTGGATATAGCCACAGCATATACAACACTAGTGTGACCACTCATGGTCTTACAGGTACCTGTCTTGACGTCCCATAGTCTCACCGTCTAATCATGACTTCCCGATACGATGAACTCTAAATCACTGGATATAGCCACAGCATATACATAACTAGTGTGACCACTCATGGTCTTACAGGTACCTTTCTTGACGTCCCATAGTCTCACCGTCTAATCATGACTTCCCGATAAGATGAACTCTGAATCACTGGATATAGCCACAGCATATACAACACTAGTGTGACCACTCATGGTCTTACAGGTACCTGTCTTGACGTCCCATAGTCTCACCGTCTAATCATGACTTCCCGATACGATGAACTCTGAATCACTGGATATAGCCACAGCATATACAACACTAGTGTGACCACTCATGGTCTTACAGGTACCTGTCTTGACGTCCCATAGTCTCACCGTTTTATCTGCCCTTCCCGATACGATGAACTCTGAATCACTGGATATAGCCACAGCATATACAACACTAGTGTGACCACTCATGGTCTTACAGGTACCTTTCTTGACGTCCCATAGTCTCACCGTCTAATCATGACTTCCCGATACGATGAACTCAGAATCACTGGATATAGCCACAGCATATACATAACTAGTGTGACCACTCATGGTCTTACAGGTACCTGTCTTGACGTCCCATAGTCTCACCGTCTAATCATGACTTCCCGATACGATGAACTCTGAATCACTGGATATAGCCACAGCATATACAGAACTAGTGTGACCACTCATGGTCTTACAGGTACCTGTCTTGACGTCCCATAGTCTCACCGTCTAATCATGACTTCCCGATACGATGAACTCTGAATCACTGGATATAGCCACAGCATATACAACACTAGTGTGACCACTCATGGTCTTACAGGTACCTGTCTTGACGTCCCATAGTCTCACCGTCTAATCATGACTTCCCGATACGATGAACTCTGAATCACTGGATATAGCCACAGCATATACAGAACTAGTGTGACCACTCATGGTCTTACAGGTACCTTTCTTGACGTCCCATAGTCTCACCGTCTAATCATGACTTCCCGATACGATGAACTCTGAATCACTGGATATAGCCACAGCATATACAACACTAGTGTGACCACTCATGGTCTTACAGGTACCTGTCTTGACGTCCCATAGTCTCACCGTCTAATCATGACTTCCCGATACGATGAACTCTGAATCACTGGATATAGCCACAGCATATACAACACTAGTGTGACCACTCATGGTCTTACAGGTACCTGTCTTGACGTCCCATAGTCTCACCGTCTAATCATGACTTCCCGATACGATGAACTCTGAATCACTGGATATAGCCACAGCATATACAACACTAGTGTGACCACTCATGGTCTTACAGGTACCTGTCTTGACGTCCCATAGTCTCACCGTCTAATCATGACTTCCCGATACGATGAACTCTGAATCACTGGATATAGCCACAGATAATACATAACTAGTGTGACCACTCATGGTCTTACAGGTACCTGTCTTGACGTCCCATAGTCTCACCGTTTTATCTGCACTTCCCGATACGATGAACTCAGAATCACTGGATATAGCCACAGCATATACAACACTAGTGTGACCACTCATGGTCTTACAGGTACCTGTCTTGACGTCCCATAGTCTCACCGTCTAATCATGACTTCCCGATACGATGAACTCTGAATCACTGGATATAGCCACAGCATATACAACACTAGTGTGACCACTCATGGTCTTACAGGTACCTGTCTTGACGTCCCATAGTCTCACCGTCTAATCATGACTTCCCGATACGATGAACTCTGAATCACTGGATATAGCCACAGCATATACAGAACTAGTGTGACCACTCATGGTCTTACAGGTACCTGTCTTGACGTCCCATAGTCTCACCGTCTAATCATGACTTCCCGATACGATGAACTCTGAATCACTGGATATAGCCACAGCATATACAACACTAGTGTGACCACTCATGGTCTTACAGGTACCTGTCTTGACGTCCCATAGTCTCACCGTCTAATCATGACTTCCCGATACGATGAACTCTGAATCACTGGATATAGCCACAGCATATACAACACTAGTGTGACCACTCATGGTCTTACAGGTACCTGTCTTGACGTCCCATAGTCTCACCGTATAATCATGACTTCCCGATACGATGAACTCTGAATCACTGGATATAGCCACAGCATATAAACTACTAGTGTGACCACTCATGGTCTTACAGGTACCTGTCTTGACGTCCCATAGTCTCACCGTTTTATCTGCACTTCCCGATACGATGAACTCTGAATCACTGGATATAGCCACAGCATATACAACACTAGTGTGACCACTCATGGTCTTACAGGTACCTGTCTTGACGTCCATAGTCTCACCGTCTAATCATGACTTCCCGATACGATGAACTCTGAATCACTGGATATAGCCACAGCATATACAACACTAGTGTGACCACTCATGGTCTTACAGGTACCTGTCTTGACGTCCCATAGTCTCACCGTCTAATCATGACTTCCCGATACGATGAACTCTGAATCACTGGATATAGCCACAGCATATACAACACTAGTGTGACCACTCATGGTCTTACAGGTACCTGTCTTGACGTCCCATAGTCTCACCGTCTAATCATGACTTCCCGATACGATGAACTCTGAATCACTGGATATAGCCACAGCATATACAACACTAGTGTGACCACTCATGGTCTTACAGGTACCTGTCTTGACGTCCCATAGTCTCACCGTCTAATCATGACTTCCCGATACGATGAACTCTGAATCACTGGATATAGCCACAGCATATACAACACTAGTGTGACCACTCATGGTCTTACAGGTACCTGTCTTGACGTCCCATAGTCTCACCGTCTAATCATGACTTCCCGATACGATGAACTCTGAATCACTGGATATAGCCACAGCATATACATAACTAGTGTGACCACTCATGGTCTTACAGGTACCTTTCTTGACGTCCCATAGTCTCACCGTCTAATCATGACTTCCCGATAAGATGAACTCTGAATCACTGGATATAGCCACAGCATATACAACACTAGTGTGACCACTCATGGTCTTACAGGTACCTGTCTTGACGTCCCATAGTCTCACCGTCTAATCATGACTTCCCGATACGATGAACTCTGAATCACTGGATATAGCCACAGCATATACAACACTAGTGTGACCACTCATGGTCTTACAGGTACCTGTCTTGACGTCCCATAGTCTCACCGTTTTATCTGCCCTTCCCGATACGATGAACTCTGAATCACTGGATATAGCCACAGCATATACAACACTAGTGTGGACCACTCATGGTCTTACAGGTACCTTTCTTGACGTCCCATAGTCTCACCGTCTAATCATGACTTCCCGATACGATGAACTCAGAATCACTGGATATAGCCACAGCATATACATAACTAGTGTGACCACTCATGGTCTTACAGGTACCTGTCTTGACGTCCCATAGTCTCACCGTCTAATCATGACTTCCCGATACGATGAACTCTGAATCACTGGATATAGCCACAGCATATACAGAACTAGTGTGACCACTCATGGTCTTACAGGTACCTGTCTTGACGTCCCATAGTCTCACCGTCTAATCATGACTTCCCGATACGATGAACTCTGAATCACTGGATATAGCCACAGCATATACAACACTAGTGTGACCACTCATGGTCTTACAGGTACCTGTCTTGACGTCCCATAGTCTCACCGTATAATCATGACTTCCCGATACGATGAACTCTGAATCACTGGATATAGCCACAGCATATAAACTACTAGTGTGACCACTCATGGTCTTACAGGTACCTGTCTTGACGTCCCATAGTCTCACCGTTTTATCTGCACTTCCCGATACGATGAACTCTGAATCACTCGGATATAGCCACAGCATATACAACACTAGTGTGACCACTCATGGTCTTACAGGTACCTGTCTTGACGTCCCATAGTCTCACCGTTTTATCTGCACTTCCCGATACGATGAACTCAGAATCACTGGATATAGCCACAGCATATACAACACTAGTGTGACCACTCATGGTCTTACAGGTACCTGTCTTGACGTCCATAGTCTCACCGTCTAATCATGACTTCCCGATACGATGAACTCTGAATCACTGGATATAGCCACAGCATATACAACACTAGTGTGACCACTCATGGTCTTACAGGTACCTGTCTTGACGTCCCATAGTCTCACCGTCTAATCATGACTTCCCGATACGATGAACTCTGAATCACTGGATATAGCCACAGCATATACAACACTAGTGTGACCACTCATGGTCTTACAGGTACCTGTCTTGACGTCCCATAGTCTCACCGTCTAATCATGACTTCCCGATACGATGAACTCTGAATCACTGGATATAGCCACAGCATATACAACACTAGTGTGACCACTCATGGTCTTACAGGTACCTGTCTTGACGTCCCATAGTCTCACCGTCTAATCATGACTTCCCGATACGATGAACTCTGAATCACTGGATATAGCCACAGATAATACATAACTAGTGTGACCACTCATGGTCTTACAGGTACCTGTCTTGACGTCCCATAGTCTCACCGTTTTATCTGCACTTCCCGATACGATGAACTCAGAATCACTGGATATAGCCACAGCATATACAACACTAGTGTGACCACTCATGGTCTTACAGGTACCTGTCTTGACGTCCCATAGTCTCACCGTCTAATCATGACTTCCCGATACGATGAACTCTGAATCACTGGATATAGCCACAGCATATACAACACTAGTGTGACCACTCATGGTCTTACAGGTACCTGTCTTGACGTCCCATAGTCTCACCGTCTAATCATGACTTCCCGATACGATGAACTCTGAATCACTGGATATAGCCACAGCATATACAGAATTAGTGTGACCACTCATGGTCTTACAGGTACCCTGTCTTGACGTCCCATAGTCCTCAACCGTCTAATCATGACTTCCCGATACGATGAACTCTGAATCACTGGATATAGCCACAGCATATACAACACTAGTGTGACCACTCATGGTCTTACAGGTACCTGTCTTGACGTCCCATAGTCTCACCGTCTAATCTCCACTTCCCGATACGATGAACTCTAAATCACTGGATATAGCCACAGCATATACATAACTAGTGTGACCACTCATGGTCTTACAGGTACCTTTCTTGACGTCCCATAGTCTCACCGTCTAATCATGACTTCCCGATACGATGAACTCAGAATCACTGGATATAGCCACAGCATATACATAACTAGTGTGACCACTCATGGTCTTACAGGTACCTGTCTTGACGTCCCATAGTCTCACCGTCTAATCATGACTTCCCGATACGATGAACTCTGAATCACTGGATATAGCCACAGCATATACAACACTAGTGTGACCACTCATGGTCTTACAGGTACCTGTCTTGACGTCCCATAGTCTCACCGTCTAATCATGACTTCCCGATACGATGAACTCTGAATCACTGGATATAGCCACAGCAGATACATAACTAGTGTGACCACTCATGGTCTTACAGGTACCTGTCTTGACGTCCCATAGTCTCACCGTCTAATCATGACTTCCCGATACGATGAACTCTGAATCACTGGATATAGCCACAGCATATACAACACTAGTGTGACCACTCATGGTCTTACAGGTACCTTTCTTGACGTCCCATAGTCTCACCGTTTTATCTGCACTTCCCGATACGATGAACTCTGAATCACTGGATATAGCCACAGCATATACAACACTAGTGTGACCACTCATGGTCTTACAGGTACCTGTCTTGACGTCCCATAGTCTCACCGTCTAATCATGACTTCCCGATCGATGAACTCTGAATCACTGGATATAGCCACAGATAATACATAACTAGTGTGACCACTCATGGTCTTACAGGTACCTGTCTTGGACGTCCCATAGTCTCACCGTTTTATCTGCACTTCCCGATACGATGAACTCAGAATCACTGGATATAGCCACAGCATATACAACACTAGTGTGACCACTCATGGTCTTACAGGTACCTGTCTTGACGTCCCATAGTCCTCACCGTCTAATCATGACTTCCCGATACGATGAACTCTGAATCACTGGATATAGCCACAGCATATACAACACTAGTGTGACCACTCATGGTCTTACAGGTACCTGTCTTGACGTCCCATAGTCTCACCGTCTAATCATGACTTCCCGATACGATGAACTCTGAATCACTGGATATAGCCACAGCATATACAGAACTAGTGTGACCACTCATGGTCTTACAGGTACCTTTCTTGACGTCCCATAGTCTCACCGTTTTATCTGCACTTCCCGATACGATGAACTCTGAATCACTGGATATAGCCACAGCATATACAACACTAGTGTGACCACTCATGGTCTTACAGGTACCTGTCTTGACGTCCCATAGTCTCACCGTCTAATCATGACTTCCCGATACGATGAACTCTGAATCACTGGATATAGCCACAGCATATACAACACTAGTGTGACCACTCATGGTCTTACAGGTACCTGTCTTGACGTCCCATAGTCTCACCGTATAATCATGACTTCCCGATACGATGAACTCTGAATCACTGGATATAGCCACAGCATATACAACACTAGTGTGACCACTCATGGTCTTACAGGTACCTGTCTTGACGTCCCATAGTCTCACCGTCTAATCATGACTTCCCGATACGATGAACTCTGAATCACTGGATATAGCCACAGCATATACAACACTAGTGTGACCACTCATGGTCTTACAGGTACCTGTCTTGACGTCCCATAGTCTCACCGTCTAATCATGACTTCCCGATACGATGAACTCTGAATCACTGGATATAGCCACAGCATATACAACACTAGTGTGACCCACTCATGGTCTTACAGGTACCTGTCTTGACGTCCCATAGTCTCACCGTCTAATCATGACTTCCCGATACGATGAACTCTGAATCACTGGATATAGCCACAGCATATACAACACTAGTGTGACCACTCATGGTCTTACAGGTACCTGTCTTGACGTCCCATAGTCTCACCGTCTAATCATGACTTCCCGATACGATGAACTCTGAATCACTGGATATAGCCACAGCATATACAACACTAGTGTGACCACTCATGGTCTTACAGGTACCTGTCTTGACGTCCCATAGTCTCACCGTCTAATCATGACTTCCCGATACGATGAACTCTGAATCACCTGGATATAGCCACAGCATATACAACACTAGTGTGACCACTCATGGTCTTACAGGTACCTGTCTTGACGTCCCATAGTCTCACCGTCTAATCATGACTTCCCGATACGATGAACTCTGAATCACTGGATATAGCCACAGCATATACAACACTAGTGTGACCACTCATGGTCTTACAGGTACCTGTCTTGACGTCCCATAGTCTCAACCGTCTAATCATGACTTCCCGATACGATGAACTCTGAATCACTGGATATAGCCACAGCATATACAGAACTAGTGTGACCACTCATGGTCTTACAGGTACCTTTCTTGACGTCCCATAGTCTCACCGTTTTATCTGCACTTCCCCGATACGATGAACTCTGAATCACTGGATATAGCCACAGCATATACAACACTAGTGTGACCACTCATGGTCTTACAGGTACCTGTCTTGACGTCCCATAGTCTCACCGTCTAATCATGACTTCCCGATACGATGAACTCTGAATCACTGGATATAGCCACAGCATATACAGAACTAGTGTGACCACTCATGGTCTTACAGGTACCTGTCTTGACGTCCCATAGTCCTCACCGTCTAATCATGACTTCCCGATACGATGAACTCTGAATCACTGGATATAGCCACAGCATATACAACACTAGTGTGACCACTCATGGTCTTACAGGTACCTGTCTTGACGTCCCATAGTCTCACCGTCTAATCATGACTTCCCGATACGATGAACTCTGAATCACTGGATATAGCCACAGCATATACAACACTAGTGTGACCACTCATGGTCTTACAGGTACCTGTCTTGACGTCCCATAGTCTCACCGTCTAATCATGACTTCCCGATACGATGAACTCTGAATCACTGGATATAGCCACAGCATATACAACACTAGTGTGACCACTCATGGTCTTACAGGTACCTGTCTTGACGTCCCATAGTCTCACCGTCTAATCATGACTTCCCGATACGATGAACTCTGAATCACTGGATATAGCCACAGCATATACAACACTAGTGTGACCACTCATGGTCTTACAGGTACCTGTCTTGACGTCCCATAGTCTCACCGTCTAATCATGACTTCCCGATACGATGAACTCTGAATCACTGGATATAGCCACAGCATATACAACACTAGTGTGACCACTCATGGTCTTACAGGTACCTGTCTTGACGTCCCATAGTCTCACCGTCTAATCATGACTTCCCGATACGATGAACTCTGAATCACTGGATATAGCCACAGCATATACAGAACTAGTGTGACCACTCATGGTCTTACAGGTACCTTTCTTGACGTCCCCATAGTCTCACCGTTTTATCTGCACTTCCCGATACGATGAACTCTGAATCACTGGATATAGCCACAGCATATACAACACTAGTGTGACCACTCATGGTCTTACAGGTACCTGTCTTGACGTCCCATAGTCTCACCGTCTAATCATGACTTCCCGATACGATGAACTCTGAATCACTGGATATAGCCACAGCATATACAACACTAGTGTGACCACTCATGGTCTTACAGGTACCTGTCTTGACGTCCCATAGTCTCACCGTATAATCATGACTTCCCGATACGATGAACTCTGAATCACTGGATATAGCCACAGCATATAAACTACTAGTGTGACCACTCATGGTCTTACAGGTACCTGTCTTGACGTCCCATAGTCTCACCGTTTTATCTGCACTTCCCGATACGATGAACTCTGAATCACTGGATATAGCCACAGCATATACAACACTAGTGTGACCACTCATGGTCTTACAGGTACCTGTCTTGACGTCCCATAGTCTCACCGTTTTATCTGCACTTCCCGATACGATGAACTCTGAATCACTGGATATAGCCACAGCATATACAACACTAGTGTGACCACTCATGGTCTTACAGGTACCTGTCTTGACGTCCCATAGTCTCACCGTCTAATCATGACTTCACGATACGATGAACTCTGAATCACTGGATATAGCCACAGCATATAAACTACTAGTGTGACCACTCGTGGTCTTACAGGTACCTTTCTTGACGTCCCATAGTCTCACCGTCTAATCATGACTTCCCGATACGATGAACTCTGAATCACTGGATATAGCCACAGCATATACAACACTAGTGTGACCACTCATGGTCTTACAGGTACCTTTCTTGACGTCCCATAGTCTCACCGTTTTATCTGCACTTCCCGATACGATGAACTCTGAATCACTGGATATAGCCACAGCATATACAGAACTAGTGTGACCACTCATGGTCTTACAGGTACCTGTCTTGACGTCCCATAGTCTCACCGTCTAATCATGACTTCCCGATACGATGAACTCAGAATCACTGGATATAGCCACAGCATATACAACACTAGTGTGACCACTCATGGTCTTACAGGTACCTGTCTTGACGTCCCATAGTCTCACCGTCTAATCATGACTTCCCGATACGATGAACTCTGAATCACTGGATATAGCCACAGCATATACAACACTAGTGTGACCACTCATGGTCTTACAGGTACCTGTCTTGACGTCCCATAGTCTCACCGTCTAATCATGACTTCCCGATACGATGAACTCAGAATCACTGGATATAGCCACAGCATATACATAACTAGTGTGACCACTCATGGTCTTACAGGTACCTGTCTTGACGTCCCATAGTCTCACCGTCTAATCATGACTTCCCGATACGATGAACTCTGAATCACTGGATATAGCCACAGCATATACATAACTAGTGTGACCACTCATGGTCTTACAGGTACCTTTCTTGACGTCCCATAGTCTCACCGTCTAATCATGACTTCCCGATACGATGAACTCTGAATCACTGGATATAGCCACAGCATATACAACACTAGTGTGACCACTCATGGTCTTACAGGTACCTTTCTTGACGTCCCATAGTCTCACCGTTTTATCTGCACTTCCCGATACGATGAACTCTGAATCACTGGATATAGCCACAGCATATACAGAACTAGTGTGACCACTCATGGTCTTACAGGTACCTGTCTTGACGTCCCATAGTCTCACCGTCTAATCATGACTTCCCGATACGATGAACTCTGAATCACTGGATATAGCCACAGCATATACAACACTAGTGTGACCCACTCATGGTCTTACAGGTACCTGTCTTGACGTCCCATAGTCTCACCGTCTAATCATGACTTCCCGATACGATGAACTCTGAATCACTGGATATAGCCACAGCATATACAACACTAGTGTGACCACTCATGGTCTTACAGGTACCTGTCTTGACGTCCCATAGTCTCACCGTCTAATCATGACTTCCCGATACGATGAACTCAGAATCACTGGATATAGCCACAGCATATACATAACTAGTGTGACCACTCATGGTCTTACAGGTACCTGTCTTGACGTCCCATAGTCTCACCGTCTAATCATGACTTCCCGATACGATGAACTCTGAATCACTGGATATAGCCACAGCATATACATAACTAGTGTGACCACTCATGGTCTTACAGGTACCTTTCTTGACGTCCCATAGTCTCACCGTCTAATCATGACTTCCCGATACGATGAACTCTGAATCACTGGATATAGCCACAGCATATACAACACTAGTGTGACCACTCATGGTCTTACAGGTACCTTTCTTGACGTCCCATAGTCTCACCGTCTAATCATGACTTCCCGATACGATGAACTCTGAATCACTGGATATAGCCACAGCTATACAACACTAGAGTGACCACTCATGGTCTTACAGGTACCTGTCTTGACGTCCCATAGTCTCACCGTCTAATCATGACTTCCCGATACGATGAACTCTGAATCACTGGATATAGCCACAGCATATACAGAACTAGTGTGACCAACTCATGGTCTTACAGGTACCTGTCTTGACGTCCCATAGTCTCACCGTATAATCATGACTTCCCGATACGATGAACTCTAAATCACTGGATATAGCCACAGCATATACAACACTAGTGTGACCACTCATGGTCTTACAGGTACCTGTCTTGACGTCCCATAGTCTCACCGTCTAATCATGACTTCCCGATACGATGAACTCTAAATCACTGGATATAGCCACAGCATATACATAACTAGTGTGACCACTCATGGTCTTACAGGTACCTTTCTTGACGTCCCATAGTCTCACCGTCTAATCATGACTTCCCGATACGATGAACTCTGAATCACTGGATATAGCCACAGCATATACAACACTAGTGTGACCACTCATGGTCTTACAGGTACCTGTCTTGACGTCCCATAGTCTCACCGTCTAATCATGACTTCCCGATACGATGAACTCTGAATCACTGGATATAGCCACAGCATATACAGAACTAGTGTGACCACTCATGGTCTTACAGGTACCTGTCTTGACGTCCCATAGTCTCACCGTCTAATCATGACTTCCCGATACGATGAACTCTGAATCACTGGATATAGCCACAGCATATACAACACTAGTGTGACCACTCATGGTCTTACAGGTACCTGTCTTGACGTCCCATAGTCTCACCGTTTTATCTGCACTTCCCGATACGATGAACTCTGAATCACTGGATATAGCCACAGCATATACAACACTAGTGTGACCACTCATGGTCTTACAGGTACCTGTCTTGACGTCCCATAGTCTCACCGTCTAATCATGACTTCCCGATACGATGAACTCTGAATCACTGGATATAGCCACAGCATATACAACACTAGTGTGACCACTCATGGTCTTACAGGTACCTGTCTTGACGTCCCATAGTCTCACCGTTTTATCTGCACTTCCCGATACGATGAACTCTGAATCACTGGATATAGCCACAGCATATACAACACTAGTGTGACCACTCATGGTCTTACAGGTACCTGTCTTGACGTCCCATAGTCCTCACCGTCTAATCATGACTTCCCGATACGATGAACTCTGAATCACTGGATATAGCCACAGCATATACAACACTAGTGTGACCACTCATGGTCTTACAGGTACCTGTCTTGACGTCCCATAGTCTCACCGTCTAATCATGACTTCCCCGATACGATGAACTCTGAATCACTGGATATAGCCACAGCATATACAACACTAGTGTGACCACTCATGGTCTTACAGGTACCTGTCTTGACGTCCCATAGTCTCACCGTCTAATCATGACTTCCCGATACGATGAACTCTGAATCACTGGATATAGCCACAGCATATACAACACTAGTGTGACCACTCATGGTCTTACAGGTACCTGTCTTGACGTCCCATAGTCTCACCGTCTAATCATGACTTCCCGATACGATGAACTCTGAATCACTGGATATAGCCACAGATAATACATAACTAGTGTGACCACTCATGGTCTTACAGGTACCTGTCTTGACGTCCCCATAGTCTCACCGTTTTATCTGCACTTCCCGATACGATGAACTCAGAATCACTGGATATAGCCACAGCATATACAACACTAGTGTGACCACTCATGGTCTTACAGGTACCTGTCTTGACGTCCCATAGTCTCACCGTCTAATCATGACTTCCCGATACGATGAACTCTGAATCACTGGATATAGCCACAGCATATACAACACTAGTGTGACCACTCATGGTCTTACAGGTACCTGTCTTGACGTCCCATAGTCTCACCGTCTAATCATGACTTCCCGATACGATGAACTCTGAATCACTGGATATAGCCACAGCATATACAGAATTAGTGTGACCACTCATGGTCTTACAGGTACCTGTCTTGACGTCCCATAGTCTCACCGTCTAATCATGACTTCCCGATACGATGAACTCTGAATCACTGGATATAGCCACAGCATATACAACACTAGTGTGACCACTCATGGTCTTACAGGTACCTGTCTTGACGTCCCATAGTCTCACCGTTTTATCTGCACTTCCCGATACGATGAACTCTGAATCACTGGATATAGCCACAGCATATACAACACTAGTGTGACCACTCATGGTCTTACAGGTACCTGTCTTGACGTCTCATAGTCTCACCGTCTAATCATGACTTCCCGATACGATGAACTCTGAATCACTGGATATAGCCACAGCATATACCAACACTAGTGTGACCACTCATGGTCTTACAGGTACCTGTCTTGACGTCCCATAGTCTCACCGTCTAATCATGACTTCCCGATACGATGAACTCTGAATCACTGGATATAGCCACAGCATATACAACACTAGTGTGACCACTCATGGTCTTACAGGTACCTGTCTTGACGTCCCATAGTCCTCACCGTCTAATCATGACTTCCCGATACGATGAACTCTAAATCACTGGATATAGCCACAGCATATACATAACTAGTGTGACCACTCATGGTCTTACAGGTACCTTTCTTGACGTCCCATAGTCTCACCGTCTAATCATGACTTCCCGATACGATGAACTCTAAATCACTGGATATAGCCACAGCATATACATAACTAGTGTGACCACTCATGGTCTTACAGGTACCTTCTTGACGTCCCATAGTCTCACCGTCTAATCATGACTTCCCGATACGATGAACTCCGAATCACTGGATATAGCCACAGCATATACAACACTAGTGTGACCACTCATGGTCTTACAGGTACCTGTCTTGACGTCCCATAGTCTCACCGTCTAATCATGACTTCCCGATACGATGAACTCTGAATCACTGGATATAGCCACAGCATATACAGAACTAGTGTGACCACTCATGGTCTTACAGGTACCTGTCTTGACGTCCCATAGTCTCACCGTCTAATCATGACTTCCCGATACGATGAACTCTGAATCACTGGATATAGCCACAGCATATACAACACTAGTGTGACCACTCATGGTCTTACAGGTACCTGTCTTGACGTCCCATAGTCTCACCGTCTAATCATGACTTCCCGATACGATGAACTCTGAATCACTGGATATAGCCACAGCATATACAACACTAGTGTGACCACTCATGGTCTTACAGGTACCTGTCTTGACGTCCCATAGTCTCACCGTCTAATCATGACTTCCCGATACGATGAACTCTGAATCACTGGATATAGCCACAGCATATACAACACTAGTGTGACCACTCATGGTCTTACAGGTACCTGTCTTGACGTCCCATAGTCTCACCGTCTAATCATGACTTCCCGATACGATGAACTCTGAATCACTGGATATAGCCACAGCATATACAACACTAGTGTGACCACTCATGGTCTTACAGGTACCTGTCTTGACGTCCCATAGTCTCACCGTCTAATCATGACTTCCCGATACGATGAACTCTGAATCACTGGATATAGCCACAGCATATACAACACTAGTGTGACCACTCATGGTCTTACAGGTACCTGTCTTGACGTCCCATAGTCTCACCGTCTAATCATGACTTCCCGATACGATGAACTCTGAATCACTGGATATAGCCACAGCATATACAGAACTAGTGTGACCACTCATGGTCTTACAGGTACCTTTCTTGACGTCCCATAGTCTCACCGTTTTATCTGCACTTCCCGATACGATGAACTCTGAATCACTGGATATAGCCACAGCATATACAACACTAGTGTGACCACTCATGGTCTTACAGGTACCTGTCTTGACGTCCCATAGTCTCACCGTCTAATCATGACTTCCCGATACGATGAACTCTGAATCACTGGATATAGCCACAGCATATACAACACTAGTGTGACCACTCATGGTCTTACAGGTACCTGTCTTGACGTCCCATAGTCTCACCGTATAATCATGACTTCCCGATACGATGAACTCTGAATCACTGGATATAGCCACAGCATATAAACTACTAGTGTGACCACTCATGGTCTTACAGGTACCTGTCTTGACGTCCCATAGTCTCACCGTTTATCTGCACTTCCCGATACGATGAACTCTGAATCACTGGATATAGCCACAGCATATACAACACTAGTGTGACCACTCATGGTCTTACAGGTACCTGTCTTGACGTCCCATAGTCTCACCGTTTTATCTGCACTTCCCGATACGATGAACTCTGAATCACTGGATATAGCCACAGCATATACAACACTAGTGTGACCACTCATGGTCTTACAGGTACCTGTCTTGACGTCCCATAGTCTCACCGTCTAATCATGACTTCACGATACGATGAACTCTGAATCACTGGATATAGCCACAGCATATAAACTACTAGTGTGACCACTCGTGGTCTTACAGGTACCTTTCTTGACGTCCCATAGTCTCACCGTCTAATCATGACTTCCCGATACGATGAACTCTGAATCACTGGATATAGCCACAGCATATACAACACTAGTGTGACCACTCATGGTCTTACAGGTACCTTTCTTGACGTCCCATAGTCTCACCGTTTTATCTGCACTTCCCGATACGATGAACTCTGAATCACTGGATATAGCCACAGCATATACAGAACTAGTGTGACCACTCATGGTCTTACAGGTACCTGTCTTGACGTCCCATAGTCTCACCGTCTAATCATGACTTCCCGATACGATGAACTCTGAATCACTGGATATAGCCACAGCATATACAACCACTAGTGTGACCACTCATGGTCTTACAGGTACCTGTCTTGACGTCCCATAGTCTCACCGTCTAATCATGACTTCCCGATACGATGAACTCTAAATCACTGGATATAGCCACAGCATATACAACACTAGTGTGACCACTCATGGTCTTACAGGTACCTGTCTTGACGTCCCATAGTCTCACCGTCTAATCATGACTTCCCGATACGATGAACTCAGAATCACTGGATATAGCCACAGCATATACATAACTAGTGTGACCACTCATGGTCTTACAGGTACCTGTCTTGACGTCCCATAGTCTCACCGTCTAATCATGACTTCCCGATACGATGAACTCTGAATCACTGGATATAGCCACAGCATATACATAACTAGTGTGACCACTCATGGTCTTACAGGTACCTTTTCTTGACGTCCCATAGTCTCACCGTCTAATCATGACTTCCCGATACGATGAACTCTGAATCACTGGATATAGCCACAGCATATACAACACTAGTGTGACCACTCATGGTCTTACAGGTACCTTTCTTGACGTCCCATAGTCCTCACCGTTTTATCTGCACTTCCCGATACGATGAACTCTGAATCACTGGATATAGCCACAGCATATACAGAACTAGTGTGACCACTCATGGTCTTACAGGTACCTGTCTTGACGTCCCATAGTCTCACCGTCTAATCATGACTTCCCGATACGATGAACTCTGAATCACTGGATATAGCCACAGCATATACAACACTAGTGTGACCACTCATGGTCTTACAGGTACCTGTCTTGACGTCCCATAGTCTCACCGTCTAATCATGACTTCCCGATACGATGAACTCTGAATCACTGGATATAGCCACAGCATATACAACACTAGTGTGACCACTCATGGTCTTACAGGTACCTGTCTTGACGTCCCATAGTCTCACCGTCTAATCATGACTTCCCGATACGATGAACTCAGAATCACTGGATATAGCCACAGCATATACATAACTAGTGTGACCACTCATGGTCTTACAGGTACCTGTCTTGACGTCCCATAGTCTCACCGTCTAATCATGACTTCCCGATACGATGAACTCTGAATCACTGGATATAGCCACAGCATATACATAACTAGTGTGACCACTCATGGTCTTACAGGTACCTTTCTTGACGTCCCATAGTCTCACCGTCTAATCATGACTTCCCGATACGATGAACTCTGAATCACTGGATATAGCCACAGCATATACAACACTAGTGTGACCACTCATGGTCTTACAGGTACCTTTCTTGACGTCCCATAGTCTCACCGTCTAATCATGACTTCCCGATACGATGAACTCTGAATCACTGGATATAGCCACAGCATATACAACACTAGTGTGACCACTCATGGTCTTACAGGTACCTGTCTTGACGTCCCATAGTCTCACCGTCTAATCATGACTTCCCGATACGATGAACTCTGAATCACTGGATATAGCCACAGCATATACAGAACTAGTGTGACCACTCATGGTCTTACAGGTACCTGTCTTGACGTCCCATAGTCTCACCGTATAATCATGACTTCCCGATACGATGAACTCTAAATCACTGGATATAGCCACAGCATATACATAACTAGTGTGACCACTCATGGTCTTACAGGTACCTGTCTTGACGTCCCATAGTCTCACCGTCTAATCATGACTTCCCGATACGATGAACTCTGAATCACTGGATATAGCCACAGCATATACAACACTAGTGTGACCACTCATGGTCTTACAGGTACCTGTCTTGACGTCCCATAGTCTCACCGTCTAATCATGACTTCCCGATACGATGAACTCTGAATCACTGGATATAGCCACAGCATATACAGAACTAGTGTGACCACTCATGGTCTTACAGGTACCTGTCTTGACGTCCCATAGTCTCACCGTATAATCATGACTTCCCGATACGATGAACTCTAAATCACTGGATATAGCCACAGCATATACAACACTAGTGTGACCACTCATGGTCTTACAGGTACCTGTCTTGACGTCCCATAGTCTCACCGTCTAATCATGACTTCCCGATACGATGAACTCTGAATCACTGGATATAGCCACAGCATATACAGAACTAGTGTGACCACTCATGGTCTTACAGGTACCTGTCTTGACGTCCCATAGTCTCACCGTTTTATCTGCACTTCCCGATACGATGAACTCTGAATCACTGGATATAGCCACAGCATATACATAACTAGTGTGACCACTCATGGTCTTACAGGTACCTTTCTTGACGTCCCATAGTCTCACCGTCTAATCATGACTTCCCGATACGATGAACTCTGAATCACTGGATATAGCCACAGCATATACAACACTAGTGTGACCACTCATGGTCTTACAGGTACCTGTCTTGACGTCCCATAGTCTCACCGTCTAATCATGACTTCCCGATACGATGAACTCTGAATCACTGGATATAGCCACAGCATATACAGAACTAGTGTGACCACTCATGGTCTTACAGGTACCTGTCTTGACGTCCCATAGTCTCACCGTCTAATCATGACTTCCCGATACGATGAACTCTGAATCACTGGATATAGCCACAGCATATACAACACTAGTGTGACCACTCATGGTCTTACAGGTACCTGTCTTGACGTCCCATAGTCTCACCGTTTTATCTGCACTTCCCGATACGATGAACTCTGAATCACTGGATATAGCCACAGCATATACAACACTAGTGTGACCACTCATGGTCTTACAGGTACCTGTCTTGACGTCCCATAGTCTCACCGTCTAATCATGACTTCCCGATACGATGAACTCTGAATCACTGGATATAGCCACAGCATATACAACACTAGTGTGACCACTCATGGTCTTACAGGTACCTGTCTTGACGTCCCATAGTCTCACCGTTTTATCTGCACTTCCCGATACGATGAACTCTGAATCACTGGATATAGCCACAGCATATACAACACTAGTGTGACCACTCATGGTCTTACAGGTACCTGTCTTGACGTCCCATAGTCTCACCGTCTAATCATGACTTCCCGATACGATGAACTCTGAATCACTGGATATAGCCACAGCATATACAACACTAGTGTGACCACTCATGGTCTTACAGGTACCTGTCTTGACGTCCCATAGTCTCACCGTCTAATCATGACTTCCCGATACGATGAACTCTGAATCACTGGATATAGCCACAGCATATACAACACTAGTGTGACCACTCATGGTCTTACAGGTACCTGTCTTGACGTCCCATAGTCTCACCGTCTAATCATGACTTCCCGATACGATGAACTCTGAATCACTGGATATAGCCACAGCATATACAGAACTAGTGTGACCACTCATGGTCTTACAGGTACCTTTCTTGACGTCCCATAGTCTCACCGTTTTATCTGCACTTCCCGATACGATGAACTCTGAATCACTGGATATAGCCACAGCATATACAACACTAGTGTGACCACTCATGGTCTTACAGGTACCTGTCTTGACGTCCCATAGTCTCACCGTCTAATCATGACTTCCCGATACGATGAACTCTGAATCACTGGATATAGCCACAGCATATACAACACTAGTGTGACCACTCATGGTCTTACAGGTACCTGTCTTGACGTCCCATAGTCTCACCGTCTAATCATGACTTCCCGATACGATGAACTCTGAATCACTGGATATAGCCACAGCATATACAGAACTAGTGTGACCACTCATGGTCTTACAGGTACCTTTCTTGACGTCCCATAGTCTCACCGTTTTATCTGCACTTCCCGATACGATGAACTCTGAATCACTGGATATAGCCACAGCATATACAACACTAGTGTGACCACTCATGGTCTTACAGGTACCTGTCTTGACGTCCCATAGTCTCACCGTCTAATCATGACTTCCCGATACGATGAACTCTGAATCACTGGATATAGCCACAGCATATACAACACTAGTGTGACCACTCATGGTCTTACAGGTACCTGTCTTGACGTCCCATAGTCTCACCGTATAATCATGACTTCCCGATACGATGAACTCTGAATCACTGGATATAGCCACAGCATATAAACTACTAGTGTGACCACTCATGGTCTTACAGGTACCTGTCTTGACGTCCCATAGTCTCACCGTTTTATCTGCACTTCCCGATACGATGAACTCTGAATCACTGGATATAGCCACAGCATATACAACACTAGTGTGACCACTCATGGTCTTACAGGTACCTGTCTTGACGTCCCATAGTCTCACCGTTTTTATCTGCACTTCCCGATACGATGAACTCTGAATCACTGGATATAGCCACAGCATATACAACACTAGTGTGACCACTCATGGTCTTACAGGTACCTGTCTTGACGTCCCATAGTCTCACCGTCTAATCATGACTTCACGATACGATGAACTCTGAATCACTGGATATAGCCACAGCATATAAACTACTAGTGTGACCACTCGTGGTCTTACAGGTACCTTTCTTGACGTCCCATAGTCTCACCGTCTAATCATGACTTCCCGATACGATGAACTCTGAATCACTGGATATAGCCACAGCATATACAACACTAGTGTGACCACTCATGGTCTTACAGGTACCTTTCTTGACGTCCCATAGTCTCACCGTTTTATCTGCACTTCCCGATACGATGAACTCTGAATCACTGGATATAGCCACAGCATATACAGAACTAGTGTGACCACTCATGGTCTTACAGGTACCTGTCTTGACGTCCCATAGTCTCACCGTCTAATCATGACTTCCCGATACGATGAACTCTGAATCACTGGATATAGCCACAGCATATACAACACTAGTGTGACCACTCATGGTCTTACAGGTACCTGTCTTGACGTCCCATAGTCTCACCGTCTAATCATGACTTCCCGATACGATGAACTCTGAATCACTGGATATAGCCACAGCATATACAACACTAGTGTGACCACTCATGGTCTTACAGGTACCTGTCTTGACGTCCCATAGTCTCACCGTCTAATCATGACTTCCCGATACGATGAACTCAGAATCACTGGATATAGCCACAGCATATACATAACTAGTGTGACCACTCATGGTCTTACAGGTACCTGTCTTGACGTCCCATAGTCTCACCGTCTAATCATGACTTCCCGATACGATGAACTCTGAATCACTGGATATAGCCACAGCATATACATAACTAGTGTGACCACTCATGGTCTTACAGGTACCTTTCTTGACGTCCCATAGTCTCACCGTCTAATCATGACTTCCCGATACGATGAACTCTGAATCACTGGATATAGCCACAGCATATACAACACTAGTGTGACCACTCATGGTCTTACAGGTACCTTTCTTGACGTCCCATAGTCTCACCGTTTTATCTGCACTTCCCGATACGATGAACTCTGAATCACTGGATATAGCCACAGCATATACAGAACTAGTGTGACCACTCATGGTCTTACAGGTACCTGTCTTGACGTCCCATAGTCTCACCGTCTAATCATGACTTCCCGATACGATGAACTCTGAATCACTGGATATAGCCACAGCATATACAACACTAGTGTGACCACTCATGGTCTTACAGGTACCTGTCTTGACGTCCCATAGTCTCACCGTCTAATCATGACTTCCCGATACGATGAACTCTGAATCACTGGATATAGCCACAGCATATAAACTACTAGTGTGACCACTCATGGTCTTACAGGTACCTGTCTTGACGTCCCATAGTCTCACCGTCTAATCATGACTTCCCGATACGATGAACTCAGAATCACTGGATATAGCCACAGCATATACATAACTAGTGTGACCACTCATGGTCTTACAGGTACCTGTCTTGACGTCCCATAGTCTCACCGTCTAATCATGACTTCCCGATACGATGAACTCTGAATCACTGGATATAGCCACAGCATATACATAACTAGTGTGACCACTCATGGTCTTACAGGTACCTTTCTTGACGTCCCATAGTCTCACCGTCTAATCATGACTTCCCGATACGATGAACTCTGAATCACTGGATATAGCCACAGCATATACAACACTAGTGTGACCACTCATGGTCTTACAGGTACCTTTCTTGACGTCCCATAGTCTCACCGTCTAATCATGACTTCCCGATACGATGAACTCTGAATCACTGGATATAGCCACAGCATATACAACACTAGTGTGACCACTCATGGTCTTACAGGTACCTGTCTTGACGTCCCATAGTCTCACCGTCTAATCATGACTTCCCGATACGATGAACTCTGAATCACTGGATATAGCCACAGCATATACATAACTAGTGTGACCACTCATGGTCTTACAGGTACCTGTCTTGACGTCCCATAGTCT